>JAVTVY010044178.1:0-217406 GCA_036873755.1 Hanleya hanleyi | reverse complement strand
TTTGACTTCGCCCTTGCGTGGCTTAGCTCAAATTTCTGCTTCCGGTGGTATTCGAGGTACGGGATCGGCTATGCTACGTATGATGCGTCCTCCTATACGTGCTTCCGGTTTACGACCTCGTATGCCAGTTCACCGACCATTACAGTGGCCGTGCTCACGGTCATTTGTAAGGTCCCCGAGTGTGAACACACCCCGTCAGGCCCAGCTTCCGGTGCACTCTCAAGTGACGGATCCTACGTTGGCTGCCATTCTGCGCGGAATGGAACAGCAACGTGAGGAGATGAAGGAACTGAGAGAGATGATGACCAGCCAAATAAGGAGCGGTATGCCGCCGCATCCGGTTTTGGCTGAACAGTCTAGGCAACCGGAAGCAAGATTGACGGGGACTATCCCTTCCATTACTCCTCGTTGGCAGGAAGCCCCGGAAGCTATGGAAGTGGATAGGGAACAGTACGGTAGCTCGGAATTGAATGAACCTACCAATGCTGATCCAGATACTAGGAAATATTACGATTTAATTTCCGGTATCTATGACTTGATTCCTGGTATGCAGCTTCCGGTCCCACATGCGGGGGATATTGAAACTGAATCAGGAGAGTCAAACCGGGTTACGAGGTCGGTTTCCACGCTTCCGGCCTCAACTGCTATACATTCTATTTGCCACTTGTTCCATAGAACATTAGCAGAACCCGCTACGCAGGAGGAACGTGCAGTCAGGCTGAGACCTAGAGCACGTTTCCGCCCTGCAGGATCTTCTGGTCCGTTCCCAGTACAGAAGCCAAACATACGGTCATATGGCATACATGATTCACCGTTTAGCTTCCGGTCTGCAGAGGTGAACGGCGATTTTCAGTATTTGTGCCCCTCAAATACTAAATTGCCTAGTAATCCGGATGTTCCGTTTACGAACAAACAGGCCTCCGTACTAGAGGAAACTGCCCGACAAGGAGTGGCGATCACGAATCATCTGGACTGGTTTCTTAAAGCCATTAAGGATGGTTTGTTTTCGCTGTCGGGCGCGGACAGTCAAGAGCAGTTACAAGAGGGAATTAACCTCGTTCTTGACTACCAGAAGATTGCTTCCGGTGCAGTAGAAGATTTACTGGTGCATAACGCCTACCTATCTTCTATGCTGGTGTATTTAAGGAGAAGGGCCTTCATTCCTTTGATGCACGATTATACACCGAAAGCTGTAAAGAGAAGCCTACTAGAAGCGTCTACGGCTCCTTCTTTACTGTTTGGTGATGCTGTTGCCGAAGTCCGACCTGAAATGGATCGTATTGAACATGACAGGTCAGTGGCTTCCGGTGCTTCGTCCAAGAGACCTATGGCTTCCGGGTCGGGTCCCAAGGCAAAGAAGGCTAAGAAGAACCCGCCTAGTTCCAAGGCTGCTAAGGGTGCTTCCGGCCAACAGCAGAGCCAAGCGCCTGCTTCTTTAGAGCCAAGGTTATCGAGCTTTGGCCATAAGAAGCAGGGTAAGGGGAAATCCAAGCAGTCAAAGAAGAATACCTGATGTCTTGGGCCATACCGGGTGGCTTCCGGTATGGCGGGAACACCGAGACATTATGTTTCCAGTCCCGCCACAACTAGACCTTCCGGTAGGGGGAAGGCTGCAGTTGTTTTGGCGGAACTGGATAAGGATCGGGGCGGAAGCATGGGTCATTCGAACTATCAGATACGGCTATCGCCTATCGTTCGACACGCTTCCCCCCTTGACTGCATCTCCCCTTCCGTCTCGTATTCCATTACGAACGGGTCATCTATCAGCGATACAGTCCTCTGTGGACAAGCTGATAGAGAAGGCTTCAGTAATAGAGCTTCCGGTTTGGGATACAACACCCGGGTTCTATTCGCCGGTCTTTCTGGTCCTCAAGAAAGACACGTCCGAGATGCGCATGGTTATCAACCTCAAGCGCCTCAACAAGGACTACCTCACTCCACCGCCACACTTCCGCATGGAGTCCTTCCGGTCTATCCGGACGGTACTCAAGCAAGGGGAATGGCTGACTTCTCTGGATTTAAGGGATGCATACCTTCATATCCCGATACATCCGGAGGACAGGAAGTACTTAAGATTCATGGTCGGCAAACGACGCTTCCAAATTCAAGTGCCTCCGTTCGGCCTGTCCACTTCCCCTTGGGTGTTCACACGAGTGTTTACACCAGTGGCACAATTCCTGCACAGTCTAGGTATAAAGTACCACTTTTATATCGACGACTCCCTGCTAAGGAATGCCTGCAAAGAGCAGTTAATCCTAGACACGCAGTTTGTCTTAAGGACATTGACTTTGGAGGCCGATTATCGCAGCAAAGTGTAAAGCCCTGGCTTGAGATAACTTGAGGATTTGAGGTACATTGTATCTTCGTTGTTATCTTTTGCCAACGATCTTCTGGGGGTTTGGCGAGAGCTAAAAGCGTATCGTATTCCACCCCCAGAAATTTGCGCCTTTGCGACGGAGTCAGTTCTGATTTCTCTTCGTGTGGGATGTATCCCAGACGTCAACACGTTTTGGTAAGTGGATACCCTATGGGGAGCCGATGTGTCGCGTACCAAAATGAAGGTCAAGGTCAGAGGTCAAAGGTCACTGATCTAAAAAACAGGAAATCACTGAAGTGTTCGTGTCCGGTCTATATCTGTGAACGTTTTCTATCCACAGTTGCAAATTTTTGTGAGTGGACACGCTAGGTGAAGACGATGTGTCGCGTACCAAAATTAAGGTCGAGGTCAGAGGTCAAAGGTCACTTGCCTAAATTAAGGAAATCATTGATCGTTGACAGTTTTCTATCTACAGTTCTAATTCTTGGTGAGTGGATGCCCTTGGGGGAACGATGTGTTGCATACCAAATGTAGGTCGAGGTCAGCGGTCAAAGGTCAGTGTGACCGTAAAATCAGGAAATCATTAAAAATTTCTAATTTTTTGTGAGTGGATTCAATAGGGGGAAATGAAGTGTCGCATACCAAAATATAGGTCACGGTCAAAGGTCACTGTATCCCCAAATTCAGGAAATTATTAAATATAACATTTCTTTGTGTCAGTAGATACATTAGGGGGACACGATGTGCACATATCAAAATGTAGGTCAAGGTCAAAGGTCAAGATCACTGTTACCCCAAAATCGTGAAATGGTTAAAAATCATGATTTTTTGAGCCCATTGAGAAATTACGGGTAGCCGTTTTGTCATGTACCAAACTTTAGATCCAGGTCAATAGTCAAGATCACTGTGACCCCAGAATCAAGGTCAAAGTTCAGTGCAACCTAAAAATCAGGAAATCAATAAAAATTAATAATTTTTTATGAGTGGATTCAATAGGGGGAAATGAAGTGTCGCATACCAAAGAAAATAGGTCAAGGTCAAAGGTCACTGACCCACAATTCAGATAATTATTACAAATAATTTTTTTTTTGTGTAGGTAGATACATTAGGGGGACACGATGTGTCACATATCAAAATGTAGGTCAAGGTCAAAGGTCAAGGTCACTGTTACCCCAAAATTTTTTGTGTCCATTGAGAAATTACGAGGAGACGTTTTATCATGTACCAAAATTTAGGTCAAGGTCGATAGTCAAGGTCACTGTGACTCCAGAATCAAGAAATCTTTGAAAATTACTTTTTTTGTGTCTGGATACATTAGTGAGACATGATGTGTCACATACCAAAATGTAGGTTAAGGCCGAACGTCAAGGTCACTCAGGCCTTGCATTCTAGAAATAAGACGGGGCTGATCAATAGGCCCCGTCATGATTTTTGGCCATCTGGGCTGATTTCAAATTTCACCACATGACAATGTATTATTGGTCATATATCAACCAAACCTTCGTTTGGAAATAAATTTTATTTTGATGTCCAGTAGCCTACTCCTGTCCCATATACAATGCTCTACAAATTATTCTTGATTGTACAACATTCCCACCCACTTTAACATATTCTCCCAGGACATATCGCCCCCTTTCACCCTCATAACATATATTCCCCCATATTTTCATATATTCAAAAGATCTTATAAGTACCGGTATCACCAAAAAATAGAGGAATAAAAGAAAAACCCTCCATGTTGGTATTTTTATCTTTACTGGATCCAGCAAATCTTAATATTTCAACGACTTCTGCTGAAACCAGTTATTGTAGCCTACTGATATTGTAGAAATAAGAATTGCCAATAATGTGTTTTGACTGCTGTTTTCAATTACCACTAAAACGAGTATCGTTTTAATTTATTAACTTGATATGCAAAACAATATATTCCAAGGATTTCCCCTCAGGAATGATAAAATTTCCCTGTAAAATTTCAAGGATTTTTAGTGAAAAATACAAAATTCCATGTGGAATTCCAGTGCCTTCCATAGGGGGAGTGCACATATTTTCTGGAAAAGCCAGAAGAAAAATATTGACAACTGGGGTTTTGTCCGCTGGTGTTTTGTCCGTATCCCATAAAATGAAATGGGAAATTAATTTGAACATCATGGAGATCTGTAGATAAGGGGCCGAAGTGCTCCGCCGTCACTGAGACCAATCCGTCACTGAGACCAATCCGTCACACAGACCAATGCTGTTTATGCTGGGGATAGCAGGGGGTTGAAAAGCTGTGCTCGCCGGTGCGTAACGACTGACGGCCATCGCCTAAACAATATCAGAGTCCGCTAGGGAGCTCTGCCCAACTGCTAATAGGACGTTAGTGGCTCTGTGTGGGGTAAATCGATTAATTAAATCATGTTAATTAAAGTTTTAGTTGCACGAGCAGGACTCACGAAGCCGTTTTCTACAGAATGCAAGCTATTATGTAATAATTTTTTTTTACTATCATATAATAAAAAAAAAATTTACCTACAAAAAGGACACTGAACAATACAAATATGACAAACTACACTAATTTTATTTAATTCACAGGAAGGCAATTTTGTTTAATGCAACCTAATGTTATTTCAATGCTTTTTATAAATGGAGCACTAAATCTTTTTATTCGGCAAAATATTTACAACTACGAAATAATTAGGACATACATCAATAATTCTGAGATTCATACAAGTAATACGAGTTATCCCTGCGACCTTGATTGAGAAGATTAGTATCCTGATAGACTACAACATACGCCGCATATCAACTGATTCATTCTAACTCATTCGAGATAGAATGAAAACAAGACGCTTCTCTAGTAAACAGAGAAAACGCTACAAGAAGCAGAGACATTAATTATGTCAATACATGTCAACGTAAATCTCACCTCTCGAGACTGGCAATAGCCAAGACATATATTAGAAATATCTCAAGTCGGATGTTAACAGATAATGATACCACCTACTTCGAAACTGGGGAGATATTTGGATTTCTTCCTGTTGCCTTTTATTAAAAAGCAACATACATATCTTGCGGATACTTCAAATTTCATTAATGAAATTGAAAGTATGCCCATCCCGAGCAGTGCTATCCTTGATAATGATATCACATCGCTGTACACAAATCTGAGTTTTGAAGGGATAGCCACAGCCCTGAAGACTGATCTCACGACGAACAACGATATCGTATATGACATAAAAAGGCCATCGATAGAATTACTGGTAGAAATAGCTAACCTCATCCTTACAGAAAACGAGTTTACATCTACTGGTAAATATTACTGGCAAATCGTGGGAGCACCAATGAGGGCAATTCCATCACCCGAGTTAGTGATTCTGCTATTTATCAGCACATCAACAGACTGATGGAGCGGTTCCCATTAAATATTCGGACTCGTATGAATCCCTATCGGGAAATGAATCATTATCCGGTCATAAAACTAATATTTTTCTCTGAATTCACATTCAGAACAAGCAATACAGAAAACAATATATTTCAAACAGTACTAATAATCTAAATATTTTAATTAGCCAGCACTTGAAATGATTTAAACTAGCAAAAAATATTGACGAAGTACATTAATATTTACAAAAAAAATAAAAATGGCACGATGGTTGATATTTATTATATTTAGATTTATATGTACATCTTCTGAAGCTGTCATAAATTAAATAGACCATTAAATTTGAAGATATACAGCACTACGAAATACAACAATATTTACAAAAAAAGAATAACGCCATAATGGTTGAAATCTGTTATATAACACCTTGGCACATTCACGATCCATTTGCCTACAAGTAGCAAAATGCTTGGTAAATAAACTCTTCTTCGTTAATGTCTTTGGACAGAAAACACAGTGGAAATGGCATCTCAACCGATCGGTGTCTTTATAACCAGGACAAAGTTGGGGGCATCCAGTTATCTTGTATCCTGAATAATAAAATTAGCATTTAATATTAAATTCACATTCTTCTAATTCACAATATTAGAATACTCATTCACATTCTTAAATTCACATCCATTTTAGTGGATATTTAATTAAAAATTAGGAAAATGAAGAAAAATCTAGATGTAGAAATTTATTTTTAATGAAAATCAGTGTCTAGACAGTTCCCAGATCTATCAATGGAGCTATTAAAACAATATCAATGAAAAGCTTGTAAAAACAGTACCACAAAAGCCAAAAGCCTGTCTGTGTTACAGTTGTATTAATACAGATGTGGTATGAGCCGTTAAGTGTTTTTAAAGGATCAGAACAAAAACAACAATCCTTAACTGTTCCCCTGTCACCTGAGAAATGGCTAAATGTGTTTTTTTGACATCTAAACCAGTCATATTTTAAACAATTACATTCAATAGCTAAGGAATAAATTTTCATATTATTTTTAATTAGGTATTCTTCAGTAATTTTATTTATATCTATTATATTTTAAATAATATATTATTTATTATATCAATTATATTTTGACCAATTATATTTTAAATAATTTTATTGATATCTAAACTATTATAATTTATATAAACCAGTTATATCTCAGATAATTTAATTCAACAATTTGGAAGACAAGTTTTTATATTTTTTATTACGCCTATATCAGTATATTCCTTAGATCTAAACCAGTAACTGAGTGCCATATTTTAGCATTTTTCCATGTTATATCTTTATAATAATAACAGCTAAAATTTATCAATTATTAATCAAAGTCTAATATCAAAGTAATTACGAAATTTTACAATGCTGAACATCATGGAGAGTCCAGCTTTCGCTACATCCTGTTAGAATTTGTTTTAATATAAAATACTATAATTTTATAAAATATACTCCAGGGTGCAGTAGGATGTCCTGGCTGTCTCCTGCTAAGACAATGGCTTGGGTAGCTAGGATAATCGCTGCTCCTCGCTGTGCCATAGAGCACTTAGTCGCGGCGATGCCTTGATCACTGCCGCATTGGTCTGTGTGACGGATTGATCTCAGTGACGGACTGGTCTGAGTGACGGCGGGAGCACTTCGGGTACTGTTGGATCTGTACCAGCGCCTATCTAATTCGAGCAATTTGAGAAACAAGACTGGATCGTACAACGATCTGAACACGCCATTTCTAAAAAAACGAAGAATTATTACATGTACTTGCTTGAATCTTGGGGGTTCATTGCAATGCATTCATAATAAAACAGTCGGGAAATTTTGGATTTTTTAGCGGAGAAATGGTACCGGTCGGTTAGACTTTGACGGCGACTTGGACTGTGTCGTCGCCGATTTCGCTGAAAACGAACCACTTGCAAATTACCGTGTCCACGAAACACTGCTTCAACAAACGCCATTTCAAGCCATAAAATCAGTTGATTTCTTTCCAAGTTGATGGAGAATATGTTTAAAATTGTCCTGATAAACATGATCAGGTCGACTGAACCGTAATCACGTTGCTGATTTCTCGATTCCCGACCTAGAAGTAGGTGCTTTATTTGCTGAAAAGATCGTCAACCGGCCGCCATGCCATGCTGTTCTACAGTCACGTCACACTTTACGGTATGCTGACAGTAGTCGCGCCGCTTTATGGTTGTTGTTGTTGTAAAACGCAGCCTTCGTAGTGATTTCGTTGGAATTTGCTGATAAAATTATTAGACTCGCACGATTTATTTAGACTCGGTCGGGTATTTAAACCGGAAAATAGACATATTTTCTTTCTTGGCCCAAGCACAAGTCGTCAAGACAGAAGACACAGTACAGGGATTCCACTAGGGTCTATTTGGGTCCGTCAACGGACCCATTCCCCCCACTGAATGAAATAAAAATTCCCCTTTTGGTCCGCTTGTTAAGAAGTAAAATTGTAGCTAAAGGTTTAAAATGTTACTTTATATCCCTCCAAGTCTTCCCTTCGTGAATATCAATGAAAACACATTTGGAAATTCACATTGAAAAGACGGCAATTGCCGGAATTAGGACAATGACCTGACGGTTCTCTGGAGCACGTGGAAAATTTCCCGCTTCCCGAGGTATTTCCAGCTAACAGTCTGCGACTACACTACAGTCTGTCCATCCAGCCAGATACCGTATCTTGTGTTTAGTACTCTTCCAGCGCAGGCCGCGGAAATGAAAGTAGAAGCTCTGGAAGGTCAAGTTAACAACTGTCACCATTAGGGTATATTATTAGATCATCTGAGGGCATAATTTTGTTTGCCATGATGTTTTTCAGCTCTCACTATCAAAATCTGTTCATGTCGACATGTGCTCTCCCATGGAGAGGCGCGAAGCAGAATGAATGCCTGGTAGAGCTTGGTGCTCTCCACCACGTCCGCGTATCGACTCGGTTAGCGACCGTCCCGGAAGATTTCTGCTTCCAAGTTCAAATTATCGCGGTAATACATACGTAGCAAAGAGTGTAAATAGACTTTAAACAGACGTTCCTGCTGTTAATCTTTATTATAAAATCCATCTCTAGACGCTCTCTCAGGCCAACAATTTAAACGGCAATTATCAAAAATCTTCTGCCGCCGCGAGGGGGGAAACCCCCCTCTCGGACTCTCCCCCCTTCAGTCGCTACGCTCCCTCAGACTTGGTCGCTTCGCTCCCTCGTATTTGCGGACCCAGAATTTTTTTTCTGGCGGAATCCCTGCAGTACTAGGATTAGATTTATTCCATGAAGATATGGGAATATACTCACTGGACTGGCAGTGCATGATTTGACGGGGCCGATGAATAATCCCCGTGAAAAGTGCTCACGGGGTCGATCACGGGGCCGGGGCCGATCGGCCCCGTCAAAATGCAAGGCCTGGTCACTGTGACCCCCAAAATCATGAAATTCATAAAAATCATGATTTAAAATACATTGAGTTAAGACGATGTGTCGTGTACCAAAATTTAGGTCAAGGTCAAAGGTCAAGGTCACTGTGACTCCAAAATCAGGAAATCATTAAAAGTCATATTTTCCTATGCCTGTCGAAGACGAGGTCATGTAATGCGATGTTGCGTTCTATCCATCCATTAACATTTGTTGTCCATGTGATAACTCTAGTTTCAAGGTATGGATTGGTACCAAACTTTGAGTATACCTTACTCGCATGGCAAAGAGGAGCCATGCATCAAATTGTCAAAGGTCAAGGTCACAGTCCCCCAAAACTGAATCAAGTTTAGCTGACTATATGTGTTAGGTTGGAATATTCAGAGTTCTCTCCCCTACATATATATGGCATTTGTCCTGTGGAGTTGTCTCTCGTGTTTGAAACAGCTACATTTAGTTAAACTGTTGTGAAATAAAAACCATACATTTACTAATTTAATGGGGAGATGGGTCCTTTATGAACTTCATACCTGTTTATTAACTCAAGAACAAAGGTTTACTTCATTTGTTTCTTCTTCCTTCATTAAAAATTTTCTCATTTGAAAGAAATCCATTTGCAGGAAAACTACTTTTTTCTTGTGGTTGACTATTGTCGATTTCAGTGTGGGATATGTGAGCTCTCGGCTCTTGCTCCAAGGTCAACTAGTTACCAAGAGTTAAGCTCATTTTAATTTATCATTCAATATAAGATGTGATATATGTTATATTCTCAGAAGCACAAAATTGTAGACCTTTGTCTGGATTGCTAGCTACCAATTGGAATCGAGGCTATTGAACAAACTTGAAATTTGGACCAATGTAATTCAAGATATACGGGCGTATATTGAAGCCCCTTCGGCTCTTGTTAAAATTTGTTTAGCCTTGACTGTAATGATTGTTCAGGGGTTGAAATCTTCAACAAATACTTGCAGGACATTTGTCAAGAATTGTCCAACACATAATTAAAATACATATAAACTGACTGAAATCTACAAGACAGTGTCATTTTTTTTCCAGACGTGTCCTGCAGATAGATAGCAATTTCTACTCAGTTGTTGCCCTGATATGTTTCAGGTATGAAGATGATGACTTGGCTGACATCAGAAGTAATCATTTACGACCAAGGGCAAAAAAGACAGTGAAATTATCAGATGTGACCATAGGACAAAAGTTAATGGTCAACTTCAACTACGACGAACCTGAGCAAAGAGGGTATTGGTATGACTGTGTGGTCACAGCCAAGAGGGACACACGAACAATTAAAGAACTCATCGCCACTGTATATTTAGGGTAAAATAGATTTTGGGCTTAAAATCATCATTAAGGCCACTGTTAGTTGATTGTTCGTTTCTCATGACCCTCTCGCATCTAAATTTTGGGGGCAAATAATTAAAATTCATGCGGGATTTAATACTTTTTAGTGCAAAAGATCTCATTTTCTTTATTTTTACATGCATTTGGTTTGCAAGATTAATTATCACCCTCAGCATGTATATGTTTACAGTGCTGTAACTTAACTTTTTGGACAACCTGCAGTCAGGGCAGGCTCCAGCCTGAATCAGCCTGCCCCCTTTTTGGACTGCCTGCAATCAGGGCAGGCTCCAGCCTAAATCAGCCTGCCCACAATGGAGACTGCCTGGCCCGCACCCCAGCGTTTCACTCAAATAGTACATGTACTGTATTAATTCAAGTAACAATTAAAATCTATTTTCCGACAATTGTGTTTTGTTGTTATTGCCGCTGTAACGTGTTCTACAGCATAACAGAACTTGGAGCTGAGTAAGGTCTTAGAATCTTTGAGATAAGCAATGTTAATAGAGATAAATCTTTTATAAAGACTAAAAAGTTTTCCAAAGCAATTTTCTCAGATTTTTTCTGTTGAAGATTTATGTTAATCTAAGAAACTATGCTATCTCTGGAATTCTAAGAGCTTAACCAGTTTGCCTTAACTAAGCTAATACGGAGTAATAATTTTAAAAAAAACTTTTATCTTGGCGGTCCTTATCTGTCGGGTCAAGCTTTACTTTCTCATATGACCGACATAAGTTACACACAATGACGTTTTGCCCGTCTGATCCTTTGATTTCATCCGACCACGGAAATTCATCTCGCCATGAAGGCACGAAGGTTCGTTTGCGTTTTTCTCTGTCATATAGTCTATTGCGCTCGGACGATGTTCCAGTGTTTGTTGTTTTGTTTGTTGGCGAATAGTTCGTCAAAAACTTGTGCATCTGGCAGGAAATGGCGGCCAATACGTGCCCTCTCCACGAAGCGGCTTTTATCGCGTGATCGTATACAGTTGAGCTATCCGTGGTAGATAATCGAATCATGGAGAATATATCCTTGGATACGGAGAACGATGGGAGCTCTTCTATGTGGAGGTGAATATCGACATACTCCAAGCGCGACGATAACGAGAAACTTAACATAAACGACGATGATTTAGGTAGAATTGTTGACCAATACATGATAGACAAACAAGTGCATGCCCGCCATTAAATAATAGACAAGTGAGTGATAATAAAGTGCATGCCCGCAAGGGCAGGAGTATCGAAAGTACGGCATGCCCGCACATTTTTTTGCCTGCATTTGCATGCGGGCAGGCGTTAAGTTACAGCACTGGTTTACAAACAAAGCCATGATAAACAAACAATTAACTAACAGTGGCCTAAATTTAGCTTGGATTGCTGTGTCTGTGATAGTCTGTGATTATGTTTGCTTAACCTAATAGAATTTCTCTCTGTATATATTTTACTCCTCTACAAAACTATGAAATTGTTCCTGAGCAAATATTATATACATGTAGCTCTGGCTAGATTCTTTTTTTATCATCATTGAGGCATTCTATATTATTTTGAACAATGCTGACCTGGTGAATGCTAAATGTACAGTTATAATAATAATCTTATATTTCAGAAACATCCCATCACGAAACAAATTGTTTACCGAGTTGTGAAAAAAAAGTACAAAGACTCAACATTTTTTATCTCGCCTTACGGGAGAGGAAGAGAGGATATCCAGGGTTCTCCATTTCTTTGAGAACACCTGTACAATGATATCCAAACAGGTGTATGTGGTTGTTAACCGCCGAGCGCAGCCTAGGCCCCCAGCCGCCAGAAACCCTAGATGCTCTGTGGTGCAATCTGAGCCATTTTGGGGCATTTTGGGATGAAAATTCTAAGTTCCTAGCACAGGGTATTTTTATATAGTATTCAGCAATTAAGCTACCCCATGATCCCAGTCACCCCATTTAGCCCATGAAGCCAGATTCCTATCAAGCTTACATAATAATATCAAACAGGTGGATTAAAAAAAAAATCAACACTAAGTAAGAAGTTGGTAGATTTTGAAGTGGAACAAATAGGCTTATGCTGTGTGAAGAACTTTAGCATGGCATAAACTGTTCTGAAATGTGGACTTAACATCATGCCAAATCTACATAAAATCTTTGGGGGGGAGATTATCAGGATACATGTAATTGCAAAAATAGGTTCATTTAAAGTTTATTTCCGTGTTGACAATTAATTGTCAACGGGTGAATTTGACGACGCCGTTGTCGTTTGACGTTGTTGTTGTAACTGGCACTGCATCAAATTGTTAGACAGTCACATTCTGAGTCGCTGTCATTAATATTCGGCGGCACTGTACTGACAGCATCGCCATCCCCGTCAAAAGATCGTCCTTTATTTCGTTTGAAGGCTTCGCTCAAACTCAGTTGTCGACGTTTCATTTCGAAAATTCCCCCTCAACCCCGTACAGTCATTCTGTTTTGTCGACGACTGAAACACGAAGCCGCGTCCCAATGTACGGCGATTTTGATTGGCTCATCTATTCTATTCAACCAATCAACAGGATTATAACATCGCAAAACCGGAAACAGGCCATGTTACGCAGTGTATAGATTCCGTTACCATAAGATTACAAGACGACACGTTTGACATTTTCTGATAAATATTTCCTTTTATGATCGTTATTTCTCATATTCTGCTCCAAGCATGACGAAATTTAAACACACGAAGTCGGATTACATTATATATTGCTTGCACTACAACCAAATTGAAATATAGCTTTAGTTTATTTTTCCTGGATGCCAAAAACATCCGGCGGCACAACCTCCGACAGGTGTACGTATACCGCCGGCCGCCGGCTCTTATGGAGAACCCTGGATGTCAGTGTCCCCTCCCTGGAAATCATAAGGTTTTTGATTTAACAAATGATAAAAAATCGAGAAAAATTTAGAAAAAATATATATATATGCGAGGTGGGTATTCCACCAGGAGGGTCAGTTATGGCACTACCCCAAGGGATTCTAGTGGTGCTCCAGTTTTAAGCAAAAGTGTATGTACACCTCAGGCCTTCAATTATGTCCTATATGTCCTATAAGTCCTATATTTTTGTAGTTGTCCTATATTTTCCTATATTTCTGAAAAATGTCCTATATTTCCTATATTTTTGCCCTGGGTCTCTTTCAAATTTAGCCCAAAATTTATAATATACTCAATTTTCGAGAAGAGATAAACTCATTTTTTTTGCTCGCCGCTGGCGCGCAATTTATCTCTATACGCTCAATATTTCAGACTTTTTCATAGGTTAAAGACATAAAACTCAATATTTCAGACTTTTTCATAGTAAAAGATATGAAACTCAATATTTCAAACATTATATTCAAGTTTTTCATCGATATTGTAATAATGATACACACTAAAATATATGTAACTAAAGAATAGATACTGAAGCTGCTGTATTGTCTGTATTTCTCCATTCTTTGGAATCACCAGTGTGGTTTTATTATGCAACTGGGCAGAGGAACTTACAACAATAGGACATGCTAAGCACTTCTCCCCCCCCTCCCCACTTCCCCCAAAAAATGTACACAAAACTAAATTTCCATAAAGGTAGAACTCATTGGATTGGGCACCAACAGTGGTCCAATCACTGAGTGCCTAAGAGATCGGTCAGCTTTCCCAAATGCCTGTAGCGATCGTGAACAACAACAACACCAGGGTTAAACTTAATATTTTTAAGAATATCAGAAAAATGACAAAACTGAATTTTTCATAGGAAAACTCAATTTGAAAATTCGCCCAAAACTCCATTTTTGAGAATTTTTAATCGGGATTACCACGATTAATGACCCCTGTACTTGGTATTCATGAGTATATTTCCAGTGTTTGTTGACTTCGCTTGTCACACAGCCTTGCTCTGATTTCCCACCATGGCATCCTCAGACGACGCTGACTATATGAAGTCTTTCGTGATGAATATGGTGGGTTATCAGAGAATGGCTTGTACCATACTTCTTTGTTTCTTTCAGGTAGGTAATCTGCTAATGTGCAACTAATGCCAAGTTGAAGATTGTCCTATATTTGTCCTATATTTTCAGTAAAATGTCCTATATCTGTCCTGTATTTTTAAGAAAAAAGTCCTATATTTTGTCCTATATTTCCACTGGAGACCAGTTGAAGGCCTGACACCTGTACATAGAGAATTTGCTGTAGTTGTCATTGAATGATTCTGAAACTTGGTATACATGTTTCTGTTGATTGGAGGATGTACCTATTATGGCAAATGATAGTTTTTTGTTTAGCAAAATTGTAGGCCTCCTAAATGTACACCTGCACACAGAAAGTTTGCTGCAGTTGTCAGCTGTCAATGGATGATTATGAAACTTGGTACACATGTTTCTTATGATTAGAGGATGTACCAGTTCCATTTATGGGATGAAATATTAATTTTTTCCAAATTATGAGGGTTTCGACATAGTAATTTGCCAATGATATTACACACATGTACACGGAAAGTTTTCATTGGATGAGTTTGAGGATGTGCATGTGCTATTTGTGACCTGAAATAGTAATTTTTGTCCAAATTATCATGGTTTATACTTCTTAATTTTCCATTGATAAGGTTTTTGTTAGGCAAAAATATACATGTACACCGCTACATGGAAAGTTTGCTCTACATGTATGCTTTCAATACTGCTGCTGCTGCTTCAGCAGATGACCTCACAAGGCGAGATGTTGGGGTTCTCAGAACGCTTGTCTGGTTTCTCGCCTGCCCTATGACCCAACATGTCCAGGCTTTTTATTGTCAGAACCCTCCCCCCCTCTCCCCCCCCCCCAAAAAACATACCACATGGTCTGGTCCTTGTCCTAAAAGTCTCTACCTGATAAACTATGTATCGTTCCCCCTGATTGGTCAGAATATGTTATAGATGGGCCTCTTTCTGTCCAAGGTTATTAAACTTATTGTTCTGGCATTATATTATGACGAAGAGTAGTTATTTTGGTGTCATGAAAAGTGAGAATGCAACAAGATCATTCATAGAGCTCTACATTTGTTGTTGTACGGTGATGTTAATTAAGATTTTCCATTACCCACAATTACATGAAAGGCAGTGGAATGATGCAAGGACAGCAACATAGGACATCAGTAAGCATTGTGTAGACTCCTGCCATAGTTCCTGTCTACCGTCTCCTCCAGGAACAATGTAACACAACCTTGGGGAATATTATAGTTTGGGGGTTTGATCCTGAGGGCTGTTCCAGAAAAAAGTACATGGGGGGGACAGAAGGCACTTTATATATTTACGTGTGGGTCGTTGGGTAAAAGAGTTACATAATTACATGGGTGGTTGCCTGATGGATAAAGTGAGTTACGTGTGTTGATTGGTTATATATTATATTCAATAATATGGGTGGTGGGGGTAAAATTATATTTGATTACATAGATGGTGGGGACAAAAAAAAAGTGCCTTCTGTCCCCCCCATGTACTTTTTTCTGGAACAGCCCTGAATGCAACTCGATTAAAATATCCCCAACACATTTCATACATATACATTAGAAACTACAGGAAGGATTTGGTGCCCCTGGAGAACTAAGATACTGTTTGATTATGAACTGTTTGAGATTGAGGAAGTGATATATTTGTGTATCACAGAAATGATCTGATAACCCTGGAGAACTAAGATACTGTTTGTGTATGAACTGTTCGAGATTGAGGTGGTGATATATTTGTGTACATGTATAACAGGAAGGATCTGATACCCCTGAAGAACTGTAAGATACTGTTTGTGAACTGTTTTAGATTGAGGAGGTGAAATATTTGTGTATTACAGGAATGATCTGATGCCCCTGGAGAACTAAGATACTATTTGTGTATGAACTTTGATATTGAGGAGGTGATATATTTGTGTATTACAGGAATGTTCTGATGCCCCTGGAGAACTAAGATATTGTTTGTGTATGAACTGTTTGAGATTGAGGAGGTGATATATTTGTGTACTTGTATAACAGGAAGGATCTGATACCCCTGAAGAACTGTATAAGATACTGTTTGTGAACTGTTTTAAATTGAGGAGGTGATATATTTGTGTATTACAGGAATGTTCTGATGCCCCTGGAGAACTAAGATATTGTTTGTGTATGAACTGTTTTAGATTGAGGATGTGATATATTTGTGTATTACAGGAAGGATCTGATGCCCCTGGAGAACTGTAAGATACTGTTTGTGCATGAACTGTTTTAGATTGAGGATGTGATATATTTGTGTATTACAGGAATGATCTGATGCCCCTGGAAAATTAAGATATTGTTTGTGTATGAACTATTTTAGATTGAGGATGTGATATATTTGTGTATTACAGGAATGATCTGATGCCCCTGGAAAACTAAGATATTGTTTGTGTATGAACTGTTTTAGATTGAGGATGTGATATATTTGTGTATTACAGGGATGATCTGATGCCCCTGGAGAACTGTAAGATACTGTTTGTGTATAAACTGTTTTAGATTGAGGAAGTGATATATTTGTGTATCACAGAAATGATCTGATAACCCTGGAGAACTAAGATACTGTTTGTGTATGAACTGTTTGAGATTGAGGAGGTGATATATTTGTGTACTTGTATAACAGGAAGGATCTGATACCCCTGAAGAACTGTATAAGATACTGTTTGTGAACTGTTTTAAATTGAGGAGGTGATATATTTGTGTATTACAGGAATGTTCTGATGCCCCTGGAGAACTAAGATATTGTTTGTGTATGAACTGTTTTAGATTGAGGATGTGATATATTTGTGTATTACAGGAAGGATCTGATGCCCCTGGAGAACTGTAAGATACTGTTTGTGCATGAACTGTTTTAGATTGAGGATGTGATATATTTGTGTATCACAGGAATGATCTGATGCCCCTGGAAAACTAAGATATTGTTTGTGTATGAACTGTTTTAGATTGAGGATGTGATACATCTATATTTGTGTATTACAGGAATGATCTGTGCCCCTGGAGAACTAAGATATTGTTTGTGTATGAGCTGTTTTAGATTGAGGAGGTGATCTATTTGTGTATTACAGGAAGGATCTGATGCCCCTGGAGAACTGTAAGATACTGTTTGTGTATGAACTGTTTGAGATTGAGGAGGTGGGTGCCCAGATCAATCAGACAGATGTGGACCTGGACCCCGCCGCCTCTCCTGTCAAACGTATGTGCTGATATTTCAATATCAAAGAAGTACATGTGTAGTACCAGGCTTTATTTTTTCAAAATCTGGCGTGATTTTTTGGGTACGTAACTGATCGTTGCACCAACTTCACTGCGTAACTGATCGGTTACATGAAAGGTTCCATACAGTTAACCCTATTTTCTGCACTGCGACCTCGGGCTGAATATTTTCCAACATTGGGCAGTCTTTATATAATCTTGCCTGCCATGCATGCGCACAAATATGGTCAGGAGTGAGAACAGAGTGTGACACACCTTTAGTTCAATCAAAAGGCGGGAAATAATGTTGGCGGGGAAACTACATATAGATTATCCAGATTTGCCTCCAGTGAGTTTATTCCTGTCAACAGGCGGCATTATTACTGGTTTTGTTTTAAAATTACCTCAATTTTGTGACTGTAAGACAGAAACAGATTTAAAAGGAAGAAAGCAAAGTAGTTCTCCTTGATTCTGATATCAAATAACCGGGCCAAAGTGCAATGAAACGAGGTCAGTTTTGATGTTTTATTTTGATTAAACTCATTCTGAATTTTTAGCTATCTTCACACCATCTTGTACCTTTTATTTATAAGAAATAAAGATTAAATTATCTCAGATTTTTTCACAATGTTTGCCCAGAGTTGCAAGCTGTTTACCTTCTATCAGATGGATACTCAAGCACTCTTAAATGATTGACCCCACGTGAACGGTGACCATTAGTATAAAATACGATTTGCTTAATGCCCACGTAACCTGAAAGAGCCTATTACTATATAATAACTGACATACTTTGAAACTCTTAGAAATAAAATACATTTTTCTGGTTAAACTACTACTAAAGTGGATTCTCAAGTCGTACAGGTGGGAAAATGTCATTTCTTTATTGTACGAGTTGCAGCTCTGCGAATGATATATACAAGTATTTGCCTAATATTTTTTCTCTGAAATCTGCAATATATAGATAATGCATAGTTTTCTGCTTCATTTTGGTACAGACCTAGTGATTTTATTCGTTTTCTCTTTAAAAGAAGAAAATATTATCTCAAAATTAAATGTAACTAAGGCTAAGTTAATACCTTGTTTATCAAGTTCCTCCCTTTTGATTCATATTTTCAAAAAAAATAATATATTTTTTGCCGCCACATCCATGATTTATATACTGCTCCTTTTTATCTCGCCTTACGAAGTAAAGGGGAGATATTGTGAGGGGGGGAAAGAGGATGTCGTCATCGGTGTCCCCGGCCTGGAAATGAAGGTTTTTGGTTTAGCAAATTCAAAGAAAATTTAGAAAAAATATTTAAAAAAATATAAAAAATATGGGGGGTTGGTATTCCACCTGGGGGTTACTACCCCTGGGGTGCTCCAATGTTAAAATCCCTATGATAGAGTTTTGCGTTTAGCTGAAGTGCACATGTACATCTGTACTTAGAAAGTTTGCTGCAGTTGTCAGCTGTCATTGGATGATTACGAAACTTGGTACACGTGTTTCTTATGATTAGAGGATGTACCTGTGCTATTTTTGAGATGAAATATTAATTTTGGTCCAAATTATGGCAAATGAAAATGAGTTTTCTGTTTAGCTGATATATGTACATGTTCACCTGAACTGGAAAGTTTGCTGAAGCTGTCAGCTTTTATTGGATAAGTTTGACACTTGCTACACAAGTTCATTGTGATTCGAGGATGTGCATGTGCTATTTAAGAAATATGACATTAAATATGAATTTTTGTACATCGTACATTTCCATTGATACGGTTTTAAGGTTTTTGTTGGGCAAAAATCTACATGTAGATCTGTACATGGAAAGTTTGCTGAACCTTTCGTGGGATAATTATAAAACTTGATGGACATGTTTCATGTTTTCCTTGGTCAGACATATCCAGCAGTAATCCCACATGGGACTGACCTATCCAGCAGTAATCGCAAATGGCACTGGCCTATCCAGCAGTAATGCAACACGAAACTGACTTATCCAGCAGTAATCCCATATGGGACTCAACTATATTCCCAGACCGGACTGGCCTATCCAGCAGTAATCCCACATGGGAGCAGTAATCCCACACGGGACTGGCCTATACAGCAGTAATCTCACACGGGACTGACCTATCCAGAAGTAATCTCGCACTGGACTGCAATATCCAGCAGTAATCCCACATGGCACTGAACTATCCTGCCATAATCCTACATGGGACTGACCTATCCCACTGTAATCTCCCACAGGGTTAGCCTATCCAGCAGTAATCCCACACGGGACTGACCTCTCCAACAGTAATCCCAAATGAGATTGCCGTATGCAGCAGGAATCCCATACGGGACTGACCTATCCAGCAGTAATCCCATACGAGACTCGCCAATTCAGCAGTAATCCCAGATGGGACTGGCCTATCCAGCAGTAATCCCACTTAGGACTGGACTATCCAGCAGTAATCCCACATGGGACTGGTCTATCCAGCAGTAATAACACATGGGACTGGCCCATCCAGCAGTAATCCTACACAGGACTGGCCTATCCAGCAGTAATCTCGCATGAGACTGACCTATCCAGCAGTAATCTCACACTGGACTGCCCTATGCAGCAGTAATCCCACGGCACTGACATATCCATCCTACACGGGATTGACCTATCTGGCAGTAATCCCACATGGGACTGATGTTATTGTCTTTACCAGATCATTTATTCCAGACATTATTGTCTGTACCACATCTCTTCCAGACATTGTTTGCTCTATATTTATACTGCTGCAGCTTCGGCGGATGACCCCTCAAGACGAGATGTTGGGGTTCTCAGAAGGCTTGTTTTATCTCGCCTTACGAAGTAAAGGGGAGATAGTGTGAGGGGGGAAAGAGAATGTCGTCGTAGGTGTCGGTGTCCCCGGCCTGGAAATGATAAGATTTTTGGTTTAGCAAATTAAAAAAAAATCTAGAATCTGGTACACATGTTTCTTATGATTGGAGGATGCGCCTGTGCTATTTATGAGATCAAATATTAATTTGTGTCCAAATTATGAGGTTTTGGACTTGGTAATTTGCCAATTATAAGGTTTTTTTTGTTAGACAAAAATGTACTGAAAAGTTGTCTGAATTGGATTGGTTTCGTTGGATGATTATGAAACTTGGTACACATATTTCATATGATTAGAGGATGTCCCTGTGCTATTTAGGAGATGAAATATTAATTTTTGTTCAAATTTTGAAGGTTTTGTCTCAGTAATCTGCCAATGATAATGTATATACATGTACACCTGTACATGGAAAGTTTGCTGAATCTGTCAGCTTTCATTGAATGAGTTTGACACTTGCTACCCAAGTTCAATGTCCTAATTATCGCAGTTTAGACTTTGTATGTTTCCATTGTTAAGGTTTTTGTTGGGCAAAAATTTACATGTAGATCTGTACATGGAAAGTTTGCTGAAAATTTCGTGGGATGATTATAAAACTTGGTGGACATGTTTCATGTTTTTCTAGGTCAGACCTATCCCACAGGAATCCCACACGGGACTGACCTATCCAGCAGTAATCCCAAATGGCACTGGCCTACCCAGCAGTAATGCCACATGGGACTGACCTATCCAGCAGTAATCCCAGACCGGACTGGTCTATCCAGCAGTAATCTCACATGGGACTGGCCTATCCAGCAGTAATCCCACACGTGACTGTCCTATCCAGCAGTAATCGCAAATGGTACTGGCCTATCCAGCAGTAATGCCACACAGGACTGACCTATCCAGCAGTAATCCCACACGGAACTCGACTATCCAGCAGTAATCCCAGACCGGACTGGCCCATCCAGCAGTAATCCCACATGGGACTGGCCTATCCAGCAGTAATCCCACATGGCATGGACCTATCCATCCATAATCCTACATGAAACTGACCTATCCCGCTGTAATCCCACACAGCTAGGGTTAGCCTATCCAGCAGTAATCCCACACGGGACTGGCCTCCCCAGCCGTAATCCCACACAGGATTGCCATATGCAGCAGTAATCTCACACTGGATTGCCTATGCAGCAGTAATCCCACACGGGACTGCCCTATCCAGCAGTAATCCCATACGAGACTCGCCTATCCAGCAGTAATCCCAGATGGGACCGGCCTATCCAGCAGTATTCCCACTTGGGACTGGACAATCCAGCAGTAATCCTACACAGGACTGGCCTATCCAGCAGTAATCTTGCATGGGACTGACCTATTCAGCAGTAATCTCACACTGGACTGCCCTATGCAGCAGTAATCCCATGGCACTGACCTATCCATCCTACATGGGATTGACCTATATGGCAGTAAGCCCACATGGGACTGATGTTATTGTCTGTACCAGATAATCTATTCCAAACATTATTGTCTGTGCCACATCATCTATTCCAGACATTATTGTTTCCTCTACATGTATGCTTTCAATACTGCTGGAGCTTCAGCGGATGACCCCGCAAGGCGAGATGTTGAGGTTCTCAGAACGCTTGTTTGAATTGATGTGTAAATTTATTCTTTCGAACCGCAACAGCTCCCAGTTTAACTGACAAATGATCCGGCCTGAAAATCACTGTTTTGGTCACTACAGAATGAAGAATGAGATACTTCCATATATGTGCAAACTCATTCCAATTCTGCTCTGCTTGCACATGTTTCATACAAGTTACCTCCGTTCACTTTTTAGGGAACTAGGAAATTTATGACCATAAATAGAGTGGAAACAGATCTCTACATTAAAAGTATGAACCTGCATTTTCCTGAAAAAAATTATGCCTTGACGATTTGTGAAAGTTCCTGTTATCGATCTGTCTAAGATATGCATGCGATTATATCTTCTATTTGAGCAAGGAATGTACTTTTCTAATCTAGTATTTTATCTGCAAATCTGCTTCCATGTGTTATTGTTTTCATATCTGTTCATGAATCGGAGGTCATCATCTTGCAAATTATGTTATCCATGTGTATTGTTGAGAAGACGTTGCATCTCCATCTGTATCTTGCAATCTAGCCCCAGAACTCACTTTAGCTGCGAAAACTGACCTCTGGCCTAGTGGATTTCTGGGAGCAGAAACGGAAACGTCACACTTGTTTGTTTACTTTCTTATTTATTCTACTTTTTATATGTTTTGTACTCTGTCCCAAATGGGATGCTCAGTGCAATAAAGAATCTTATCTTATCATGCACACAATTAATTTTCGGCGGAACCAATCTCGCATTCGTCTATTTCCGTATTGGCGGAAATTAGCCCAGTTGCTGAGTTCTGGTGATAGATTGCTATTATTCAACTAAACATAGAAATAGTTTTGTATAATTTGAATGAGTTATGTTCGTTTGGTTAAAATTAACTGAATTTCACAATAAAATGCACCCGGATCTCTCGATTATCAAAGGCACTATTTCTTAGCCGGCTCACTGCGTGATCGTCATACGCTCCCCACCAGTGGGGATTTGTGCGTTCTATGTGAGAGGCTTGTTCCGCCAATACGGAAATAGCCGAACGTGAGATTGTGTATCTTGAAGCGTGGACAGGTGTGGAGGATAGTAGTATATTACTGAATCTGTTCAATGAACTGGTCAAGGACTAAAATATGTTGGAAATCGGAAACATAGCAAAAAAATTTGCTTTCTTTTGGAAAAATAAGCTGAATCCCTATACAGTTTTCCGTTGGTGCTAGTGTTTGGTCATTTTTGTCTACCTGAATACAGCTGAATAGAATGTAAGGTTCAGAATGCTACCTGTTTCAGAGAAGTATTACAAGTATTACATACACAAAATGCAAAATTAAAAAAATCTCAACTTTTTTATTACCCCTCCCCTCCCCCTCGCCACCCACAATTGCATACATAATACTTGAATACCCCATATGAGAATATAAAAATAAAAAAAATCTGCCCACGCCAGTGGAAAAATTTAAAATGAATAAAAAAAATGTTCTCCATCATTTTGAAAATGTGAGCCCCTGAGAAACAATAGGACAGTCTCAAGATGGAAGTCTTAACTGCAAAAGGCACGAAACGATGTCATTGCTCATGTGACGTTTTGCTGAAGTTAGGCAGGGAACCATTTCTTAACCTTGGCAATGCTGTATTATTTTCTTCACGGAGTTTTTGCAGGCGATGACTTCCCTGTTTGCAAATGCCTATTAAACTCTGAGACATCTTCAAAGTTGTTTGGATTTTCAGTATTTTGAAAGCCACAATGATACTTTTTCCCGATTTTCTGGTATAGCCAATGTTAAGGCATTGCCCGGTGCCTAACCTTGGCCTGACGTCACGTGGGCAATGCATCGTTTCGCGCCTTGCAGGACTAAGAAGTTCTCTCTCGGGACTGTCCTATTAACTTTACATGACCTAACTGTTAAAAATAGAATTGTATCTTGTTGACTAACTTTGCAACTGTTTGCTGCTGATTTGACTGTATAATTTTATAGATTCTAGGTAAAACTGTTACATTTGTATGTTCCATACTGTATAATTTGTAACCATGTCTAACCTCAGGTCAGAGTAAGCCAGAATGTGACCATTGTCTGGACAATCCACGGAGGAAGTGTAAATTCTGCGCTTGTCATACATGCGGAGGAAAGGACAACCCTGGCTCACAGATTTTGTGTGACGAGTGTGACATGGCCTACCACATCAACTGTCTGGATCCGCCCCTCGACAAAATACCCGATGATGATGATTGGTAGGTTTTCAACATTTCTCGATTGTACAAATTCGAAAGACTTAACACATTCCTCACATATTTTGTATGTGGATACATCTGACACTGCAGGATGTCACTTGACTTTGTGTTTTGTGAACTTGCGCCCATTGATGATGTCACCTGAGGCCAACTTCATATATATATAACGTATATGGTACAGTATGTCACAGATATATTATTTATTCCAGTATTTTGCAATTGACTTCTAGGTCTCAAAAACTACATTTACTCACTCATAGGTATTGCCCTCAGTGTAAAAATGACACAAGTGAAGTTGTAAAGGCTGGGGAAAAGTTGAAAGAAAGCAAGAAGAAATCTAAAATGGCATCCGCTAGTGCCACAACAAGCCGGGACTGGGGAAAGGTAAGTGACCTGAAAAAAATAATAAAAAAATGAGGAATAAATTACATGTTTTAATGTACACAGTGACACCAAAGTAGCCACAATTGTCTTCCTAAACAACACATTTTCCCATTAACAATCTTGTAATAGGAGGTGGCTGTTGTTCTTCTTCAGTGATGATACATACTTGTAGATAGCAGACAATTCACCTCAATCTCGGATCAATTGGTTGTCATGGGTCACGTATTTGAATCTCATCATAATTACAGAGGCTACTTGTCTTCTTTTCTGTGCCAGTTGATGATATCACATTTAGCAACCGAACTCCATATAGTATATTTTGAAGTTTGAGTTTTACATTTTTTTTTCCATATATTTTGCAATAATCCTATTATAGCTCTTTCTTTGTGATGAATATGTGAGAATATTTCATTCTTGACAGGGTATGGCCTGTGTGGGAAGAACAAAGCAGTGTAATATCGTCCCACCCAATCACTTTGGGCCAGTGCCAGGGGTGGAGGTGGGAACACAGTGGAAGTTCAGAGTTCAGGTAAACTATTCTGTCTCATCATAATAACTTACCTTTAGGATCACACTTCTACTGCTGTGGGAGATGTGTCTCCATGTGGTAATCTAAACATCTGACCCTCGGTGTAAGGCACCCAGGAAACCTTGACAGATACTCTGAGTTCCTGTAAGGTCTTACAGTGAACCTGAACAGATAATCTGTGAGTTACGGTAAGGTCTTACAGTGAACCTTAACAGATACTCTGTGAGGTACTGTAGGACCTCCAGTTCTCACCCAGTGAACCTTAAAGAGGTAGTAGCGTGATTTTAATTGTTCGGTTAAACTGAACATTATGATCACCTGCAACATTTTCCAAAGGCTTTCCAAGTCTCGAAGGTTTGAATTTCGTATAGAGACCAATATTGTTAGATTCTTCAGTTCAGTCTAGTGAAAAAGATGGAAATGGGAAATGACTGAGATGAAGTTGGATAACGTGACCTGGTGTCCATGACGTCACGTTAGAAGCCATCACAGTACGATTAAAGTTCTATGACGTTGCAAAGCGTCATGCTCAGAATGCTGATATGTGTTTTGCGACGTCATCTCAGGCACTGGAGCCAAGTGCAGGTGCTGTCATGTTTTCCAGAGAATGTCAGAAAGGTGATTTCAATGCCCGTGATATTAAAAATTGAGGTCACAGAAAAATGTTCACCATAGTTAATCTCAACTACTAAATATCTTTTATCAAATTATGTTATTTGCTGAATATTTTCTAAATGACGCTACTACCTCTTTAACAGTTACTGTAAGGTCTTATAGTGAACCTTTACAGATAATCTGTGAGTTACTGTAGGATCTCCAGTTCTAACCCAGTGAACCTTAACAGCTACTCTGTGAGTTACTGTAAGGTCTTAGAGTGAACCTTAACAGCTAATCTGCGAGTTACTGTAAGGTCTTAGAGTGAACCTTAACAGCTAATCTGTGAGTTACTGTAAGGTCTTAGAGTGAACCTTAACAGCTAATCTGCGAGTTACTGTAAGGTCTTAGAGTGAACCTTAACAGCTAATCTGTGAGTTACTGTAAGGTCTTAGAGTGAATCTTAACAGCTAATCTGCGAGTTACTGTAAGGTCTTAGAGTGAACCTTAACAGCTAATCTGTGAGTTACTGTAAGGTCTTAGAGTGAACCTTAACAGCTAATCTGCGAGTTACTGTAAGGTCTTAGAGTGAACCTTAACAGATGATCTGTGAGTTACTGTAAGGTCTTAGAGTGAACCTTAACAGATGATCTGTGAGTTACTGTAAGGTCTTCACTTAACAGATGATCTGTGAGTTACTGTAAGGTCTTACAGTGAACCTTTACAGATAATCTGTGAGTTACTGTAAGGTCTTAGAGTGAACCTTAACAGATGATCTGTGAGTTACTGTAAGGTCTTAGAGTGAACCTTAACAGATGATCTGTGAGTTGCTGTAAGGTCTTAGAGTGAACCTTTACAGATGATCTGTGAGTTACTGTAAGGTCTTAGAGTGAACCTTTACAGATAATCTGTGAGTTACTGTAAGGTCTTAGAGTGAACCTTAACAGCTAATCTGTGAGTTACTGTAAGGTCTTAGAGTGAACCTTAACCGATGATCTGTGAGTTACTGTAAGGTCTTAGAGTGAACCTTAACAGATAATCTGTGAGTTACTGTAAGGTCTTAGAGTGAACCTTAACAGATGATCTGTGAGTTACTGTAAGGTCTTAGAGTGAACCTTTACAGATAATCTGTGAGTTACTGTAAGGTCTTAGAGTGAACCTTAACAGCTAATCTGTGAGTTACTGTAAGGTCTTAGAGTGAACCTTAACCGATGATCTGTGAGTTACTGTAAGGTCTTAGAGTGAACCTTAACAGATAATCTGTGAGTTACTGTAAGGTCTTAGAGTGAACCTTAACAGATGATCTGTGAGTTACTGTAAGGTCTTAGAGTGAACCTTTACAGATAATCTGTGAGTTACTGTAAGGTCTTAGAGTGAACCTTAACAGATAATCTGTGAGTTACTGTAGGGTCTCCAGTTCTCACCCAGTGTTACTGTAGGATCTCCAGTTCTAACCCAGTGAACCTCAACAGTAATCTGCACATGGGTTACTGTAGGGTCTCATGTTTCCACCCAGTGACCCTCAACGGATACTCTGCGAGTTAAGACCCTTAACGGATATTCTGTGAGTTATTTTAACAGATACTCTGAGAGTTACTGTAGCAGATACTCAGTGAGTTACTGTAGGGTCTCCAGTTTCCACCCAGTGACCCTTATACTCTGTAAGTTACTGTAACAGATACTCTGTGAGTTATTTTAACAGATACTCTGGAAGTTACTGTAACAGATACTCTGTGAGTTACTGTAACCGATACTCTGTGAGTTACTGTAACAGATACTCTGTGAGTTACTCTAACAGATACTCTGTGAGTTACTGTAACAGATACTGTGAGTTACTGAACAGATACTCTGTGAGTTACTGAACAGATACTCTGTGAGTTAGTGTAACAGATACTCTGTGAGTTACTGTAGGGTCTCCAGTTCTCACCCAGTGAACCTTAACAGATACTCTGTGAGATACTGTAACAGATACTCTGTGAGATACTGTAACAGATACTCTGTAAGTAACTGTAGGGTCTCTAGTTCTCATTCAGTGAACCGTAACAGATACTCTTTGAGTTACAGGGGTTCATAGACGTCACGTTTTACCACCGTTATTCGGCTGTAAAGATTAGTAAAAAACTGAATACTGACTGTAAAAAACTCAAATATATATCATTTAGGTTAGAAATATTCAAAGTTTTCAGACAGAAACTCAATTCCCAAAATTAGATGGATAAATTCAATCGTCCCAAAACGCTTTGCTAGATCATCACATCGTGAAAACGGGGAATTCCAGAGCCGAAAATAAGTGAGAAAAGCGTCGGAAGAAATCGGATATTTCAAGTTAACCTCGTCATGCAGAGCACACGAAATTGCATGTACTACTGACAGGAAAACTTGTCGACTCTGAGGTATTTTTTTCCAGCTTCCGAACAATTCGCGCCAACATTCTGACGTATATGGGAGACCTGTTGACTATGACCACTGATAATTAATAGTTCGTTTCCCGTAACCCGCTCGCATCAGTATTTTTGCAAGCAATAATTACGCATGTGTATTAATTATTGATGTGTCAAAATCCCTCAAAAAAATGCCTATAACGATTTCTGGTTTCGCGAAGCAGCGCTTCCCAGTGATTTAATTGCTCGTAAAATACCGAGATTGTCGTAAACACGTTTCGTAAAGGCGCCTCTTGTACCGTCCATTCGAAGAGCACTGCAGCGCCACCTGTTGTACAAAGTTCAAGGGATTCCCCATAAACTGACCAATGAAATGGCGGACTTTCTTGGGAATCCTCTAAGCTACGTCATGAACTATTCCAGCCGGAGCTCCGGAAGGATATTCTGTGGTCTCAATTCCGTAGTTTGTCTGACGGCAAAAACAGTAAATAACAACAAACTGAACATCCGCAATGTAATCTAACGAAATATGCATTGAGAAGTGAAGAAGTATAACTATTCGTATGCAAACTAGATATCGATTTTCACGCGGAGTTCTCAAATCAAACGGAAGTATGTTCACCATACACCCCTTTCGTTCCTCGAAAACAAGACAACCGGGCAATGAATTTAGAAATGTCTGCATGGTTGATCGCATTCATCCTGGTGTTGATCAAAATGATTTTGGCCAACGGAGCCATGATAGCTTCAGCAAACAGTTTTATGTTAAATTCACAACTTCCCTATTCTCTGAAAAGACGACCGCCAGCTCTGTCATCGAGCGTTTTCTGTCCAAGGCAGATCTGAAACAACCTCCGTCGATGAAATCTTGGTCCAGTACAATGGCAGCCATTCATCACTCATCACTGTGTCACCCAGTGTTTTTTGTATGGATTAGTTTATTCATTCATTGTCAAATCAAATGCAGTCATTAACTAAGTCAATCTGTGATTTATATATGATTAATTATTCGTCAAATCAATTGCAATCATTAACTGTTAATCTGTGATTCTCATGTCTTATATGGGCGCTTGTAATCAGCAAATAAATTCTATAAATCTATAAATCACTCAGTGCCATGGATCAAGAATCCACAAACTCTATTAGCCTGCAGTGGCGGACTCGAAGAAAGACTTCTCTTCCAAGTCTTTACTGACTCTGAAAATCAGAAGAAGGCATCGTGATTAGACCAATGCTGTTGTTGTTGACAAGCTTGAACATTTACAAAGGGTATTAATCTTATTCAGAATTCCCAACACATGATGAATTGCCTTACAAATAGGCTTAGGCCTACAATTCCTGGATCATGAGGTCAGCTAGCAACTTTTTGACTCCCATTTATTTATTTTCTTAACTCGAAACTCCTGCAGTAGATAAACTCTGTGATCCAAGTGCCTGCTTTGGCACTGTAAGCTTCTGGTACAATGCAAAGACACTCGAACTCCTGGTAAAAACTCTAGGTACCGGTACTTAACACTTTATTTAAGACTTGATCGATTTGTTCTAATATTGCGATTAACTTTTTGTTGTTGTATTGATTATGCGGGGTGGTAAAAAATTTCAAAAACTCAATACAACTTAGTGGAGTGGCCGTAAAAACAGAAAAAACCCTGAAATGGAGTCGAAAAAAACCCCTCAATATTTTAACTAGGGTGGTAAAAAATTTGACGTCTATGAACCCCTGAGTTATTGTAACAGATACTCTGTGAGTTATTGTAACAGATACTCTGTGAGTTATTGTAACAGATACTCTGTGAGTTACTGTAACAGATACTCTGTGAGTTACTGTAGGGTCTCCAGTTCTCACCCAGTGAACCTTAACAGATACTCTGTGAGATACTGTAACAGATACCCTGTGAGGTACTGTAACAGATACTCTGTGAGTTACTTTAGCAGATACTCTGTGAGTTACTGTAACTGATACTCTGTGAGTTACTGTAATAGATTACAAGCGTCTGGTCCGTCATTCATAATTCAGCCGTAACTGATACTCTGTGAGTTTACTGTAGGATCTCCAGTTCTCACCCTAGATACTCTGGGAGTTACTATAACAGATACTCTTTGAGTTACTTTAGGGTCTCCAGTTCTCACCCAGTGAACCTGAACAGATACACTGTGAGTTACTGTAACAGATACTCTGTGAGTTACTGTAACAGATACTCTGTGAGTTACTGTAACAGATACTCTGTGAGTTACTGTAACAGATACTCTGTGAGTTACTGTAACAGATACTCTGTGAGTTATTGTAACAGATACTCTGGGAGTTACTGTAACAGATACTCTGTGAGTTACTGTAACAGATACTCTGTGAGTTACTGTAGGGTCTCCAGCTCTCACCCAGTGAACCTTAACAGATACTCTGTGAGTTATTGTAACAGATACTCTGTGAGTTATTGTAACAGATACTCTGTGAGTTACTGTAACATATACTCTGTGAGTTACTGTAACAGATACTCTGTGAGTTACTGTAACAGATACTCTGTGAGTTACTGAAACAGATACTCTGTGAGTTACTGTAGGGTCTCTAGTTCTCACCCAGTGAACCTTAGCAGATACTCTGTGAGTTACTGTAACAGATACTCTGTGAGTTACTGTAACAGATACTCTGTGAGTTATTGTAACAGATTACTCTGTGAGTTAGGCCATCCTTAAAAATATGTTTGTTGGCTGTAACCCGACCCTACCTCAGGAAGTTGGGTCGGTAGGTAGGTAGGTAATTTTTTTTTTTTTTTTTTAGATCAGGTTTTCCTTTTGGGGAGGCTGGAAGAGGTTAGTGTGATTTAGTTCAGATACTAAGCAGGTCATTTGAAATATTCTTTTTGTCTGGCAGCAAAATTATTTCAGTATAGAAAACTAGTTATCTTCAAGGTATAAAGCAAGATATTCTTAAATTCAGGCTTGTGTACCTGTTTTATTTCTTAGAAGACATCGACATCCTTGAACACATTCTTGACAATGACTTGACAATGACTAGTGACTAGCTGGTCACAAAAAAAAAATATATACCACTACCAGACAAACTTTTGCCAAAATTGTGACAGGAAAGAAAAAAATCCTCTCAGTGTTATACAGAAGGTTGTTCATTATACCATTTGGAGTTGAGAAAATTACCTCAAATTAATCATTAACATCATTACTGCCCTTCCTCGTCGCAAATTTATGGTGTGCTTTTATTAAATACTTAGGTACTTCCTTTATTCAGATTAGAAATACATCGTAATTTAATTTACTGACAACAATGAGGCAAATACTAAGTTTCTAACCTGTGTCTTTTCGTGGAATTTAGTCCGAGGTGGAATTCTGACAAGCGTATTTGATGCCGACATCGGAACGTCAAAATTAAGCTGACGGCACCATCTAATTTGTCAAGACCGCTGAAGCCACCGACACTATATCCATGGCTTCATCGACATAGAGGGTTATAAAGTTTCCGTTAAACAACAAAGCAGTATAGATTTTCTGCATTTAGGCACACTGAAGTCTTCTCGGATAAAAGTAGAAATCCAAACATCGTTGTTGTTGTAACATCGTCAGTCTCAGAATCTGTCGGTGTACGGACCCACGTGGTGCATGGTGACAGTCCTAAACATGTCTACGTTCCAAGTCGATTCACGACAGAGCTCTTTATGGCAGGTTTTAATAACCAACCGTTTTGAAATATTTTTCCCCATCCTGTGTTGCTGTTGCCTCTCGATGTGTTTATTGTCCTCTCGTCCAAACCCAAACACAAAACAGAAGGGGGAACTTCCCGCCATATACACGTGGTCGACGAAAACTGCATTCCCCTACGGACTGGGCCATGGAGGATATGCCTTCAAAACGTGCGACATAAGCTCACATCGCGACTACTGGAGAGTGAAATCCTGCTTGCTTTTGCTAGGCGAACGTTTTACATACGTTTACACGAGCGAGGAGATAGGGGAGATAATTCTGACATTGCAAAATAAAATAAAAAGATGACCAGTCGGAAAATCGGCGAAAAAAGTTTCCAGTCGGCGGATTTTTGGACAGTCGGTCGGGTTACGCGCAACAAACTTATTTTTAAGGATGGCCTTATTGTAACAGATACTCTGTAAGTTACTGTAACAGATACTCTGTGATTTACTGTAACAGATACACTGTGAGTTAATGTAACAGATGCTCTGTGAGTTACTGTAACAGTTACTCTGTGAGTTATTGTAACAGATATTCTGACTTATTGTAACAGATACTCTGTGAGCTACTGTAGGATTTCCAGTTCTCACCCTAGATACTCCGGGAGTTACTGTAACAGATACTCTGTGAGTTACTGTAGGATCTCCAGTTCTCACCCAAGATCCCAAGATACTCTGGGAGTTACTGTAACAGATACTCTGTGAGTTACTGTAACAGATACTCTGTGAGTTATTGTACAGTCTCTAGTTCTCGTCCAGTGAACCTAAACAGATACTCTGTGAGTTATTGTAACAGATACTCCGTGGGTTACTGTAGGATCTCCAGTTCTCACCCTAGATACTCTGGGAGTTACTGTAGCAGATATTCTGTGAGTTACTGTAGTGTCTCCAGTGAACCTTAACAGATGCACTGTGAGTTACTGTAACAGATACTCTGAGAGTTATTGTAACGGATACTCTGTGAGTTACTGTAACTGATAGTCTGTGAGTTACTGTAACAGATACTCTGTGAGTTACTGTAGGGTTTCCAGTTCTCACCCAGTGAAGCTTAACAGATACTCTGTGAGTTACTGTAACACCTGTTCAACTTTGATTGGTAAGGGAAGACAACTCTGTCAGGCGCAGATCGCCTCCACTGCTCAACATGGCCGGGAAAATTAACCTAGATTAGTTTGGACAATGGTTTTCGAAGCTGAAAATCAAGCATTTCTGTTCGGGTGACAACATTTGCCAGCATATTAAGCTAATTTCGAATAGTATATCAATACGATGTGCTATTTTATTTTCCCAAAGAAAATGTTTTACTTGCTTCCAATTTGATTTAAAAATGAGGGTTCAATTTGCATTTTCAACCTATACCAATAGCATAGGTTTTCACGGGCATAGGTTTTCACGAAAAAGCCGAAAGTAGCTCATTTTCAAAAGTTTATAGGTAAAACACGGTTCAGCCAACGATATTTGCCAACATGGCATTATACATACCATACCGTGTTCTATCTCCTGGTTCTTCATTTGATCTAATTATTACATATCTTCTTGCTTCCATTTCAGTTTAAAATTTGAGAATTTTTAGAGAAAGACACTATAAGGCGTTCAGCTGGAGTAATTAAGTGGGGGCCGGTCCGTGGCTATTAACGCTGAGACCTGGTGACAGGTGACGATACCTGCTGGGCCGATTAAACATGGATCACAATTGTGTATTGCACGATGGGGAAGGTTTCATGGGCTGTCTCTTTGATCCTCCCGATAATCAACACCTAATGTATTGTCACATTTCCGTCTTAGATTTGCCGTAGAATAGATAATCATTAGAGTTTTGTTTTACTCAGAAAGTCGTCAACTTTATGTTTGCAAAGGAGGAAGTCGAACAATAGAATCGAAAGCTCTTCTATCATATTGTAGCTTGGGTTCTTGTCATTATTGCGCCTTCGAAAAACGGTATGGACAGGAACATCCAGCAGGTTGATTTTCATAATATGATTCTGTGATCAACACCAAAAACAATATCGCTCAGCTTCTTTACACCGTTATTCTACCCTGAAAACGTAGACTGTAATAGACTTTATAGAGTATTTGTTGCCAAATACAATGGGTGAACTCCTCTTCCATGATTAGAATGCTGTGATTTATGTTTGTTGACGTAATACTGAAACTGGAACATGGAAGTGTTATTCATTGAAATACACACGGTATCGATACAACTCTTCTTGAATATGTTCACAAGCATTGTACTATAACTGGTAGGTCGAAATGCCCCAATAATCTGTAAGAATACATGTTTAATACAACAAATGTTACATTTCGCTTTAACAAATATATTATTAATATTCATCGGTTTGTGAAGTGCATATTTTGTAAAATTCTTTCACCTAAGTTTTATTGCTTAAATTCAATGTTCAATATCTGCTCCCACTTATGGCTTGTGTGTGTGTAACAGGCTTGCCTATAAGATCAGATATTCTATCACAGTAAAATATATTTAAAGATAATACATTGGGAGTTGATTGTACTATTAACGAGAAAGTTGGAGACCCCAATCGACCCCATGCTGGGTAATCTTGAGTCGGGCTCAATACACTGTCGGTCATACACCGTTTAAGTGGCAGTCAAAAGACGACTGGCACCTGTGTTCAGCCAAGCGTGCAGTAATATACCGCGGCGCCACCTAGCGGCCAGTTAGCAGAAATTACTATCCATATTTCGGTATGAGATACTCAGTGAGTTACTGTAACAGATACTCTGTGAGTTACTGTAACAGATACTCTGTGAGTTACTGTAACAGATACTCTGTGAGTTATTGTAACAGGTACTCTGCGAGTTACTATAACAGATACTCTGTGAGTTACTGTAACAGATACTCTGTAAGTAACTGTGGGGTCTCTAGTTCTCACCCAGTGAATCTTAACAGATACTCTCAGAGTTATTGTAACAGATATTCTGAGTTATTGTAACAGATACTCTGTGAGTTACTGTAGGATCGCCAGTTCTCACCCTAGATACTCTGGGAGTTGCTGTAACAGATACTCTGTGAGTTACTTTAGGATCTCCAGTTTTGAATTCCCGTAAATTACTACAGGAGTGCTGATGCGAATCGGATTCCTAGATTCCCAGGCCATGGACCTGCAATCACAGAATCTCATTGGATAGTTGGTTTTGTGTGCATCCCCCATCGGATATCAATATTAGTTCTCCCTCAATGGCATTATGATTATTCTCTCACTAGAGAATATGAAGATTCTTCCAATAAAAAAAAAGGACAAAAATGAAATTCAAATGTATAGTTAGAAGTCTTTGTGGGAAAGTACATAATGTACAGTACTTAGGTATACTGTTAAAGTAACCAGGCGCTGTACTGGCTGGGCTGATCAGTGTCCAGGATAATAGGAACTGTGGGCACTCTCGTGTCCTGGCATATATGTAGTCACTGTCGTGGTATGACTGAAACATAGTTGAAAGCGACGTTAAATCCTACTTACTCAATACTGTTAAAGTAGAAATCTCCCCAACTATATAAATGCTCCATGAAATGAGGTGTTACACAGAAATAATTCATTTGATGTGATAATTGGGGTTAATTTGAGATTTGTTGTGAAGATTGGCTCTATGGGCAGTGTTGTTCTCGTTCCATGTGACATGACACAGGAGGTTTTTTTTCCAGCGCAAAATATAAATGTTCCATCTCCAAAATAATAATGGCTTATTCTTGTGAAACACTTCACAAAGAAAGTATCAAGGAAGAAATGTAGATTGGAATACATGTTCAGAAAAAAAATGCTCAGGCGAGTTCCCCTTCACGCAGAATTCTAATTCTAATACCCCAAAAAGGTGTTCATTAACTCTTTGCCTACGGAATAAATATTCACAACTGGCCGGAATAAATTATGTTAAAATATTAATTTTTCCATGGGTACCGTAGGTAACTATATATTTTTACAATTCTTATGCTTTGGGGATTCATATGAATGAAAACTAATGATAGAAACCATTCTTGAATTGTTTGTTGTTTTTCAAGTCAGGAGAGAAAAAAAAACACGCACAACTTACGAAGTTACGCCGCCAGCACGGGATGGTGACGCCATGCTTGGAAAATCCCTTTCATTTGTCGCATTTCATGAGGCTATCTATATATTTTTACAATCCTTGATGCTTTGGTGATTCGTATAAATAAAAACTGATGATGGAAACCGTTCTTGAACTTGTATGTTGTCTAGTCATGTTTGGGGTTTTCCCACTCAATTGTCACATGACATGAGCTTATTTGGAGATTCCCAGCGTAATAAACTCTAAATCGAGGCTGAAAAGAATGTAGCTAGTGATTCATATATCACAGAAGCGTTAATTGGGCAATTTTTCGCTACCGAGGCCGAAATAACCAATCACAGTGTGTTTAGATCAAGAAGCCGCTGACAACGGCTTTCCGGCGCAAGTTTAAGAAACATGAGCCGCTCACAATGGCTTGCCGTAGGCAATGAGTTAAGTACACAAAAAAAAAAAAAAAAAAAAACTTCTGAGCAGTCATTATTCAGCCTGAATTAATGGATTGGTGTATCGCGCAGTTACCTTTGTCAGAAGCTAGCTACTTTAGACCACACAAAGTTAGATAATTTTCAAAAGCGGTGCTGTTTTCTTTTTATTGCTCGCCATCCAACAACAACAATGTCCATAGCAGAGTTCTAAAAGATGTTCTGGTGAGATCTGTCAGATTAGTATTCTGAAGTTTATATGAACTTGGAAGAGCATTTCAATTCCAATTTGCAGATGCCAAGAACAATTTGTCTTGTTGCTCTTCATCCTGTTTTGCTATATACTCTTGTTTCTTTATAGGCAAGTGAATCCGGAATCCATCGTCCACACGTTGCAGGAATCCACGGTCGAGAGGAGGAAGGGGCATATTCCATAGTGTTGTCCGGCGGATATGAAGATGACCTGGTATGTAACTTTGATAGACCTTGGAGACAATGTCTACTTTAGTTACATGTACTTGATAGTTACAGTTTGCTATTGCAATTTCTGTATCATTCAGTAATTAATTATGAGAGAGAATGTGCCATCGTGTAAGCTGCTCTTGACTTCCATATTATTGAATACAGGGATCATGAAATATTCATCATCCCTAGTCATGGTTCGTCTGACAAATCCGACCCATGATAGAAGACAAATTCCTCAGGACTAAGATCAGTGGTTTATTAATAGACGTTACGAACATGCAGCCTTCGTGACCTCCTGTGCTTTGCAAATTTGCCCAAATTAGCAATGTGTCGTATATTTCATCCCCTTTGAACTCAAGTTGAGAGTAGCTGTCATTGTTTCGACTGGAGAGACGCCTATGTGTCCTTTCAGCCAGCGCATCAAAGAGACCGTTCTACAGTGTATTCTCACTATAAAGTCGGCTTATCTGTGAACCCGGCGCAGCATGCTATCACGGCGTCTGTTCATTGGCTGTTACTTTAAACGGTTTGTGCGAGTAATAACTGTATTGCCCCAATCTGAGTGCAGGGGCTGGTACGGAGTATACAGATCTGCATTATGGAGGATGGGAAAATATTGACTCTAAAAGTGAAGTTTTCTGAAATATCATGATTTATTGCTCAAATCTACACCTGCTATTGCTATGCCTATATCCTCCTCCAGGAGATCCAATTGCAGAATAAAAGTTATCTCCCCTTAGGGAGCTCAGTCGGGTTACTCTGCGCATGTGCCCATATGAATACTTCCTCTTTCTTCCTGCATCTGCCGCTTGTAGACGTGTTTGAAAGGAGTTGCTGTTTAGATCTAGTTTTAGACGTAACCTAAGGTTGTTTGCTGAAGCTAACTACTAGCAGATTATTTTGTGACAATGTCTGATCGTACAGTCTCTGAAAATTCTAAATGTTGCCGTTCTTGTCGGCATTCTTGGTCTGTTTTGGATTCCCATTCGACCTGCTTCTCGTGCAAAGGACATCTTTGTTATCGGCAGGCCACCTGTCTGAAATGTTTGAACTGGGACGACGCTACCTGGCGAAATTATGCCCAGGCTAGACGTGCGTTCCTTTTACGATCTTCGGAGGATCTCAACTTATCTATTGACGAGAGACATCAATCAGAAATTGCTCTCATCGGTGACTTTAAATTCAACAAAGATCTTCCTGGCTCTCATTTGGAAGTGTCCCATCTTCTCAGTCCTACCATGTCACTTTCATCGTCTATTAGATTTCCCGCTAGTGCAGGCCTGTGCTGTTATGGCGAACGGTCGAATGCGTTCGCCTGGCGGTCGCCCAAACGAATTTTTAGGAGACCTAAAACAGGTTACCTAAAATAATGCATATCGTTCACCTGGTGCGAAAATGTAGTAATAAAGGTTCAAATCACTGCCCGAAGCGAGAAAAACTTGTTGTTGTTAAAACGATGTCAAAACTTTTGCTGAAAGCGTGCCATGCTTTGGAGCTAAAAATAAATTTAGCATCGTTATGCGTCGGCCAGCGTCGACATTCGATTAGACCTCAACACTCCAAATCTGCTTACACTGTTGGAGAGAACAATGGAGATCGGCATCGCCGAGGTATATTTCAAGTCACGGATATTCTTCAGATCAACCGTAAAACTAGGTCGACAGATCGGGAACCCACGCTCACATGTTAGACAAACGAGTAAAAGAAGGTTATCGACGGATGCCTGTCAAACTACACGCATTGCGGCAGCAAAGCTGACGAAGGAAAATGTGCTTATGGTCTACTGAAACTAATTCCATCAACTAATTCCGTTCTTTGTCTACTGCCAAAGAATTCCAATGTTACCATATCGTTTATTTTATTTTACAAACTTGAAGCTGATGTAGAGAATGTATTTAATAGCCTGACAGGGGTGAAACTTTAACCAGACAACAGCGTATGTTCACCGAAAAATTCCGTGAACATAAAATATTAAAAACTTACATACCTGTTCTTCCAACATCGTGACTGATAATGTGACATTTCCAAAAACAAATTGGAAACGAAAATGAATGCTAGGCTACTGAGAAAAGCTAGATTGTGTTTGTTTGTTTGTTTGTTTTTTTTTTGTTTTTTTTGTAATAGATTTAATTATTTATCATTTGACCAGTGAGAGTAATTATTTGTCATTTGCTTAGCATTTATCAAAATTAATCAATGAATTATCTATCATTTTCTCTTGCTACATGAGGTACATTTTAAAATTCCAGTAAGAGTTTGCGGGTGGGCAATAAAAAATAAAATCCTCAGGACTACAATGGATCATTTTTCTTATCAAATGCCCCGGTGTGTTCATCGTGTGAACATGAATTGTCCACCTTATAGAGATATTTAGACAAAATTAGTGTACAGGTAATATTTGGATGAGACAGGTAGAGAAAATAGAGAAAAACCTCACCTGTCAAATGTGGACTGAAAAAAAAAACATTTCATGGCCTGCAAGATGATAAAATAATGTTTATTTCCATTCTTTTTAAAGGAATACGTTAATTAGATGTCATCAATCAAATAGGTTACTCTAGGTGAACATAGGTTACCCTAATTAGGTTACCCTAATTTTCCCGTTAGGGGACCTATTTTAGGTTACCATAGCAGATTTTAGGTAACCCCTAATAGGTTTCCATAGAAAATATTACAGCACAGGCCTGTAGTGGTATAGTCAAACAGGTGGAAATCGACAACTACCCAGACAGATCTAGTCAAGTCCGTCTCGCTGTCTTGGACAACAAAGGACTCTGTCTCTAAGTGGCGATCAGCTTTCACTGAGCGACCTTTTGTTATCGCCGAACAAAAGACTCCTTCTTCGCAGGTTCTGGTTTCACCCAATCTATTGTCTGATGTCCTTTCACAGTCTAATACTATGAAAAAGAAAAAGCTTCAACGCGTTTCGACTTTGCCTCTGCGATTTAAATCTCGGTTTTCTTCTACGTCCGTTTCGTCCAAAACAGCTCCGCGGACTACGGCTGCACCTCTGCCGTTTAAGTCCATGTCTTCGTCGTTCCATCGTTCAGAATCCACTGCGACACTTCGGACATCGACTTCACATCAATCTGCGGTTTCAACCTCAGTTGATTTTTTACAACGCCGTTCTCGTTCATCTCTTCGACGGTCTCGTACACCACTATGCCGTTCCCCTTCTCCGCAACGCTGTTCTCGTACGCCATTATGTCGTCCCTATACACCACAACGCCGTTCCCGTATGCCGTTACGTCGTTCTCGTGCACCTGTACGTCCTTTTCGTACGCCACAACGCCATTCTCGTACGCCGTTACGTCGTTCTCATACACCTGTACGTCGTTCCCGTAGGCCACAATGCCGTTCTTGTTTTTCGCCATGTCGTTCTCTTACACCTCCATATTGAGGTCGTCAAGATCATCGTTCTCGGTCACCATCTCGATGTCATCCTCTTGACCGTTTGTTGTCTGTTTCTCATCGAGGCCCCGACGAGTTTTCACCTGAGGGCTGTTCCATTAAACAGGTATGGGAAGGCAACTCAGTTTTTATACGCCCGCCAAAAGGCGGACGTATTATGTGATGGCCGTTTCCGTCCGTCGTACCGTCCGTCCGTCCGTCCCTCGTGTCCGGTCTATATCTCGGACAGTTTTCTATCTACAGTTCCAATTTTTGGTAAGTGTATACCCTACGGGGAGACGATGTGTCGCATACCAAAATGAAGGTCGAGGTCAGAGGTCAAAGGTCACTGGCCCGAAAAACAGGAAATCACTGAAGTGTTCGTGTCCGGTCTATATCTGTGAACGTTTTCTATCCACGGTTGCGATTTTTTGTGAGTGGATACACTAGGTGGAGACGATGTGTCGCGTATCAAATTGAGGTCGAGGTCAGAGGTCACTGTTGCCTAAAATCGGGAAATTATTGATCATTGACAGTTTTCTATCTACATTTCTAATTTTTGATGAGTGGATGCCCTAGGGGGGAACGATTTGTTGCATACTGAATGTAGGTCGAGGTCAGAGGTCAAAGGTCAGTGTGACTGGAAAATCAGGAAATCATTAAAATTTCTAAATTTTTTGTGAGTGGATTCAATAGGGGGAAATGGAAGTGTCGCATGCCAAAAATTAGGTCAAGGTCAAAGGTCACTGACCCCAAAATCAGAAAATTATTAAAAATAACATTTTTTGTGTCCATAGATACATTAGGGGGACACGATGTGTCACATACCAAAATGTAGGTCAAGGTCAAAGGTCAAGGTCAATGTGAGCCCAAAATCGTGAAATTGTTAAAAATCATGATTTTTTGAGTCCATTGAGAAATTACGGGGAGCCGTTTTGTCATGTACCAAAATTTAGATCCAGGTCAATAGTCAAGGTCACTGTGACCCCAGAATCAAGGTCAAAGGTCAGTGTGATCGAAAAATCAGAAAATCATTAAAAATTAATAGGGGGAAATGGAAATGTCACATACCAAAAATTAGGCCAAGGTCACTGTGCCCCCAGAATCAAGAAATCTTTAAAAATCACTTTTTGTTTGTGTCAGTAGGTCAAGGTCACTGTGACCCCAAAATCAAGAAATCATTAAGTCACATTTTCATATGCCTGTCGAAGACGAGGTCGTGTAATGCGATGTTGCATTCTGTCCATGCATCCATTAACATTTGTTGTCCATGCGATATCTCTAGTTTCAAAGAAGAGCCATACATTTTGAGATTAATTTGTCAAAGGTCAAGGTCACAGTCCCCCAAAACTGAATCAAGTTTAGCTGACTATGCGTTAGGTTGGAATATTCAGATATCTCTCACCTACATGTATAATATGGCATTTGTCCTGTGGAGTTGTCTCTCATGTTTGAAACAGCTACATTTAATTAAACTGTTGTGAAATAAAAACCATACATTCACTAATTTAACAGAGAGAGGGATCCTTTATGAACTTCATACCTGTTTATTAACTCAAAGAACAAAGGTTTACTTCATCACTTCTTCCTTCATGAAAAATTCTCTCGCCTGAAAGAAATCCATTTGCAGGAAAACTACTATTTTCTTGTGTTTGACTATTGTCGATTTCAGTGTGGGATATGTGAGCTCTCGGCTCTTGTTTCAAGGTCAACTAGTTAACAAGAGTTAAGCCCATTTTAGTTTTTCATTCATTATGAGATGTGATATATGTTACATTCTCAGAAGCACAAAATCATAGACCTTTCTCTGGATTGCTAGCTACCAATTGGAATCAAGGCTATTAAACAACCGTGAAATTTGGACCAATGGAATTCCAGATATACGGGCGTATATTGAAGCCCCTTGGGCTCTTGTTATTCTGTGGGTCGTCGGGAGGTTCTGAAATCCTATTACAGGGGTGGTGGCTTCATGGATTAATTCCTTTTCATGGGTGGTGGGTGAAGCTTCCACTGATGGATTAATTCCTTTCCATACGTGGTGGGTGAACCTTGCACAAGCGGAAAATCGTTTATTTATTTCTTGTGGTGTTGCTGAAAGTTTGTTCGGATATACCCAATAAAATAAGAATAAACTCTACAAGTTACCACATCTTTGTGTTGTGTCTTCTTTCGTCTGGCCTACGGGTCCCAAATACGCCACCTGTTGGTGAACACACCTTGACAGAGTTGTCCCCCTAGTTAGACGTTGCAGAAAGTTCTGTTGGCGGTTTGTAACGAGATGGTTTTATTTCATACTTATTTTTCAATAAAAGTGTGACAGGTTTATCAACCACATTAAGGGAGGATGTCACAATTCAGAACGCCGAACTCGTTCGCACCGATACGTGAAGCCGTTCAAGTAGTAACGACTCCAGCGGGAACATACGTTCAAGTGAACATGAGGAAGCGTTTCTACCATAATAGTCCTGCAGAATCGTGCGATATTTCGTGAGAATTGTGGGTTTTCTGATAAAAGCACCAAATTTGGCTCAGTGATAGTTCATAACTTACTGACCAAATCTGGATATAGACCCAACTTGAAAATTCCAAGATGGCCACCATTTCCAACATGGCCGCCAAGTACTTGGGAAATTCAAGATAATCGCGAAGATATTTGCTTAAAGTCCATTATTCCAATAGTTAATGAAATATTATCAGGTATGGCGGATTCCACGATAATCTAGTCCACTTTTCCGTTAAATTTTCCGTCCAACCGAAAAATGACATTCGCAACTTCAACCATACCAGGCCTTGGGGGGGGGGGGAGGTGGGGGCAAAATGGTCCCCCTACCAAACTTTCTGCGCCATTTCCGGAACCACAACAAATTGAAGGCTGACACTCCGTGACTTTATAGTTTGTCATATTGGGGTCATTTTGACCCTATTTGCATAACCTCCGGGGTACAGGATCATGGGTAAATTCAAGATGGCAGCCACCTGGATACAAGAAAAGTGATGTTTTCGTGTTTTAAGATTTTAGCTTTTCAGCGAAGAAAAGTGGTTGGTTGGTTGGTTGTGTGAAGTTTAACGTCGCACCTAACCTTATTGGTCACACGGCGACGATGACCCAAACAAACATACCCTAGCAAAACCCCAACCCCAACAAAAACCCAACCAAAACTACACAAAATTTTGAATTTCGAAATTTGAAATGGGCAAAAACTATTTTATTTGACACCACAATACTATTTACTAATTTATCATGCAGTTTTGGCGGAGAAATTACATAAATTAAAAAATAAAAAATCTGACCTAAAAATCTATCAAAATATGCCGTTTTTGAAAATGACGTCACTGTGATGTCTTGGATTTTTTACATTTTCTGTTTGACCCAAGGGTATAGTGTGGTAAGTTTCAACCCTCTAGCCAAAATAATTGGGGGGTGGCATTTCAGCCCCCCCACTTTCCAGGCCCGGACAGGTCCCAAAAAGCCCAGGTCAGATAGGGTTAAGAATATAAAAAAAACTAACTCTGTGCCATGTACATGTTCGCTAAACCCACCAAGGCTGTGTAATATATGCATATGTGAATTTAAACAGTTTTGCCATGTAGGGCCTACATTTCTTATCTGTAGTATAATAGAGAGACAGAAATGTAAATGTTGCTAATGTCAATTGTACTAATGTCATATTTCCGTCATACTTTTTTTACAATATTCACCACAAATCAAATGTCAATTAAATTATTCAATAAAAGATTTACAGTGGTACTATCCTGATCTTATTAACCCTTGTCCTGTCAACTCCGTGTATACACGTTGCTCGATTGTCAAGTTCCCAGTGTCGACTCCGGATATATACGTTCCGAGAAACTGTCGGACGTTTGATCGTTTTTCGAAAGATTTTGGAGCCACGTGTGGAAAAATCAAACCAGACATGGCTTACTTCAGCTATAGCGTATTATTTCATTAATTATTTCACGTGAGTTCGGTGTTTATTATTAAAAAAGACACTTATTTATGTGAAGATCGTCTACAAATGTAAAACAGAGCGTCATTTATTCAGAAAAGTTAGTTGAAACGCGTAAAAACGCACCTTGTTTACGAGCTTCTCCAACGAAAACCCGGAAGGCAATGCCAACGTTAAAGTGAACGTAAAGGCTGCGACAACACACGCACTGCGTGGAAGAACTATATTAAAAGTATCATTTGGCAGCAACAAATATTTTTTGTGATTTTTTCCCTTCCAAACAAAAAATTCCAAACACGGGAATTATTGACTGATGCAACGAGCGACTGGAGTCGGCCATAACAGTTTATTCATTAGCCTTGCGCCAATGAAAACGCTTGTACGGAGCACGTGATATTTTCCTGTGACGTAGTATCACTTTGTTATGGCATCGCTGTAGCACGAATTGTAATTGCGGTGGTGGAGAGCTCGGCTGTTTCAAGCGTGTTTTGATTGTGTTGCGTGTCTCCAGCAAGTGTTTACTGACCTGAAACGTTCGATGAACTACTCACTACTTTCGTCGACATCGGAGCGTTTTGGTTCAAACTGGTAACCCTGTAAACCTTCATTTGTCTCTTCGTCAGAACTTGAAGTCAGGCTAGCCTCCTCGTGCGTCGCTATGTTTACATGCTTTCTGCGCTTTCTAACTCCACGAAGTAAAGAGCTCCGAAGTGATACGACGTCACTGCTCTGAGTGAGATAGCCAGCATGGCGGCAGCCGGGGAACAATAATACAACGGAGATAATTTCGTTCGTACTCGGTGCAAAAAAATCCCCAAAAATATTTGTTGCTGCTATTTCAGTATTTCAATGTAGCTCTTTCCCACAGAGTGCATGTTGCCTCAGCCTTTACGTTCACTTTAAAGATGTCAAATTGAAGGGCAACAACTCTGCTTTCATTCTGTAAAACCTTTCTCGTGTGACGTAGTAAAAATGCGTCGATTTTATTGGGTGAAATGGTCATGTGTTTCGAGTCCTTTCCATTCAACTCCAATGAACCCGGGAAAATGCTGATCACATGACGTAAGCCGACTTCCTGATTGGTCAAATTGCTTCAATTGCTCATTAGCATAAAATATTCACGAGTTACGCATGCGCCCTGGCCGATTTCGACGAAGTCAGAATGGTGCTTGTCTTCGCTGAGGGAAGCTACACTTCGCGTAAACAAAAGGATTTTTACCGATTTACTTGGAATATTCAATAAATATTCAATAATCGTTATGCTACGAGTAACCAGGAATACATACTGTGACATCTATAAGAATTTAGACGAGTTATTAAGTGGAGGTGAAGCAAAACAGACCGTCCATCGGTAGTACTCTGAACGTGATAGAATTCTTACGTGAGTTTTATGGTACACAATTTTTGCCGAATTGCGATTCCTATATATTTCTAAAGCTGTAAAATGCCAAATATTTTCGGAGTGTATGTTCAGTGTTTCAAATTGATGTATCATGCATCAAATACCATCCATTATTTCAATTTATTTATAAATTTCAACGACCAGACAGTCGCCTCTTTTGAGCCCATTTTGAACAGTTCAACTCTGCTTGACAGTCTGGCACTCACACGTTGACCAGCGTATAACTGGCCGACGGGACTAGGGTTAAGATATATGTACCATTGTCAGTGTATGAAAATACCATGCTGTGGGTGTTTGAAAAATGTTGCTTGTCATTTTCATCCAACTCCCGTGATGGAAATGACACTAGCAAAATGACCCAGTATTGCAGCATGGGTGATGTCATACACTGACAATGGTACAGATACATCAAAACGATTGGCCTAATTCCACTGAGCATATGCAATGATTGTCTTATAGGAAATTTCTTGTACATATACAGAATACATTTTGACGGTAAAATGACATAAGCAACACAAATGTTGCAAATGTCATTTATGTTTTGTCCTGTTAAATTATAAACTGTACAAAGAATTCATAGGGGCCCCTGTTTATTTTCATCTTATGCAATTCATTGGCATGTTTTGGATAGTAAGGTACACTTCAGGGCACATTGTTTGTTTACGATATTTTTGAATTTGGTGTTGCTAATGTCATTTCCTTGTTCCGTCAATGATTGACGGAAACGGGAGTTAGTGGACTAGATTATCGTGGAATCCGCCGTATCATGCTCCTGTGATTCGTTCTGCACAATTGCATCGCCTTCAAGCTATGAATAATATGTAAATTATATAATTACATAATTATCTCCATCCGATCCAGTCACAAGGAATGTATAGGGATTCCGGGTCCTAGTCAAATATTCCTATCAGATGATAGACATATTAGTAGTTCAGGATATTTTTACTTCATACAAAGGTCTTGGGCTCATTTCCAAACCTGTTTATACTATAGGTAAAACGGATCATGGGAAATTCAAGATGGTGGGAATCTTTTATCCCTTTGTATTTGTACAGTTAACCAAGAAATCTAATTTCTTATCCGAAATGTAACTGAAAATAATGGGCTAGCTGTGTTACGATGTCCGCCATCTTGGTGTCAACAGCTCCTCTTTAGAATTGAGCTCTGGAGCATAAACTGCCAACATCGACACATTTGTCAACATATACAGGTGATGACAACTTTTCCCTTCACAAGTGCCACATGTATATATTATAAATACTAGATTATCACATCCCGATCATGATTAATATGTCGACATTTGTGGGTATACAAACCTGCAGCTGACACTTGGTCATTCGCGATCACATGCCCCTCATCACTGACAGAGTGTGGTACATTGCACCTTTGCTTGGACACACTTGTATCACCCTCTACCCCCTGGTCTGTCCAGCAACCACACTTTACTTTAAATGCTTTTTGAGAGAGAAAGAATAAATTGGTCGTCAGCGGCATTCGAACCCACCAACCCGGCTCAATGCGCCGATGCGCTACCGACTGAGGCTTGCGGTAGGTTGGTCAAATAGGTTTCCCATCTCTGTGTTTTGCACCTTTGATCCAACCCCATTGCGCCGAAGAAGCTTGGTAGGCCACTTCTTTCGTATGTTGCAGTAGGACAGCAGACTTTGGTGGAATAGCTTTAATGGATCTTCCTTCGTGTGAAAAAGATCCATATGGGCCTCATTCGCACCCGTACACAATCTTGCTCTATCAAACATGAGGACAGGGAAATGTTCAAGTTTTGGTAGCACATCCATGATCATCTCTGGCTGTGGCATATTGCTCAGTGATTGAACTAAGCAACCCCCTCCCCAACCCTAATATATTAGGGGAGCTTGCATCACGCTACACTTATTCAACCCACACACTACCCTCGCCGGGACGATGTCCCCTCCCCTGGGGCATCAACTGTTAAATTGTTGAATTTTTCCTATCCACAGTTTCTCAACCTCACCCCATGTTTCCTGAACTAAACTCCGCCCCCGAACCCTGATATATTCCGGAAGCTTACCCCATGGTTCACTTATTCAACCCATCCATCACCTCGGGAACATGTTCCCACCCACGGGGCACCAAGCCTCGTTCTCTATCTCCTCAACTAAGCATCGCCATCTACCGTCATACATTCCAGGCCCTTACGTCATGCTACTCTTATCCAACCCATCCACTACCTTCGAGAGCATGTCGCCACCCACGGGGCACCGAACCCATCCTGGATCTACAAAACGTGATATTTAAGTCTAATGCGAACGCATTAGTCATATCCATGTTCAATGCGGCGATACTACTTCACCTATCATTGGTGGTGAACTATTCTTCATATTTTGTTCCTAACGATACTTTGAAGAGTAATCGCATGCATAATCGCTGTTGTTTAATGGCATTATTCCGTCTCTCAGGCTATCAATATAGGTTAAGCCTATTTCTACTCCTAGAGCGGGTGTTTCGGAGGCCACTTATGGGCGTCTACAGACGTTTTCGGTTTCCCAGCCAAACATTCCAGACCGACAACTTCCGATTCGTAACCGAAGGGGAAGTAGCAGTCATCTGGTCATAAGCCGCAACAGCAAGACCAGTTTATTCACAACTAGGGAAATACTGGTAATAAGCACCTAACCCCAACCTTCCTGTACAGGAAGTTCTAAGGTTTGGTTGCTAAATAAGAAGCAGCGGGATGGGTGACATATCGGCCGTGTCAATTCTATTGCCATGGCAGGACTACGATTTGCCACTACTTCCAGGCCCACTTAACCCCAACCTTCATGTACAGGAAGTTCTAAGGTTTGGCTGCTTCAACGCCGTCTCGTACTCTAGTTCGTACGGCGCATCTTCTGGCAACACACAGAAGTATGTAATAATAGAACTTCTGGTCACTGACCGGTCCCCCAAGTTCTATTCATCGATGTCTCTTTAAGTAACGAAGACACATCAGTTATACACATGGTTATAACCTGCGCAGGCTGAACAAGGACCTCCTGTCGGAAGCACCTCACTTCCTTATGGAGTACTTCCGGTCGAGGATAACTCGGAGACAACGCCGTTCCAACTGCAATACTTCCTTCGTGTGGCCTATGATATCATTTTGGTTCCTCTTCAACCACCGGAAGTTCGCTAGCGCAAGAGACGTCACGAAGTTTCGTCTATAGACACTCTTGCCTAACAGTCCTCCAAATTACATCAGTTACTGGTCTCTTGACGTTCATTAATAAGGGTGTCACAAGATGGGTTATAGTTACGACCATTGATTATCTACAATACATCATTGGTTAGACAGGCACACTAATTCCTGCCACAGGAGAAGTCCGGCATCACCTTTGGTGGTGTCTGATTTTCTTTATATAATGCCTGCAGTAACACTACTTCCGTTTTACACTGCTCCAAGTTCACGGAAGTGTTGATGTAAGAATGGAGGACCCACCTCAGATCCAAGTCGTTATTCGGCTTTGGACTTCAGAGAAAAGGTTACTATTCATCAGTGTATTAGATCATAGTCTGATTGCCACGGATAACTCCAGTCCGGACAAACATAGCAAGATGGATTGATCTCGATCTATCAATTTATTGAATCAAGTAGAGACTCTATTCCACTTGTGCTGGCAACACGATCTAGTCATTCGTGCCAGACATTTATCAGGTTATCTGAATGTTTGAGTTGACACATTGTTCTAGATACATCAGATAATACCGACGAAGTGACAAATTCACTTAGATATTCTGCGCCAGTTCACTTAAATTTGGGTAACTCCGCAGATACATCTGTTTGCCACTTGCCTCAACCATCAAATCCCACTGTACATGTCACCAGTATCGGACACACAGTAGGAGTAGATGCTTTGTCGCAGGATTAGTTGGGACTAATAGCGTAAGCGTTTCGCCTCTGAAAATCCTGTTTCTTGTACTACATAGGATACCCGCGCACACGTACGTCATGTATCTAGTACTTCATTGGTGGCCATTCCAAAGATCGTGTTTTCCCGACCTTTTAGAGTTAGTGGAAGGAAAAGAGGAAAAACTACTTCGACAACCGAAGTCAGCAATTTTCCACCACCAACCTCAGCTATTCCATTCACACGGGTGCAAGTGACCAGGAATCAGCTGTCTGAGGCGGTTTTTTCTAGGGAATCTGCACGGAGAATGGTCACTTCCACTCGAACCTCCACTTCCGCATGCTATCAAGGAAGTGTCAGGTCTTCAATGAGTGGTGTATTGGAAGTAACATTGATGCCCGTCATACCTCAGTTCAACATATAGCAGTTTAAAACCTGTTATATCTGTATGACCAGCTGTCCTGTCATAACCTATACACTGTTTATTTTAGACATTTCAGGTCTATGCAAGGTTATTAATTATTCTATGTATCAGTTTTACTATAAGTCACCATGTGTCTCTTAATCCAGTTATTGTTCTATACCTACCAGCCGGGTTTATTCCCTACTGTGTGTAATCATATCTTTGTTCCACTAGTTTATCAAAACCTTTATGTTCAGACATGTTAGATGAAACCTGCTGTGTTGGCATCTGTCATGCCAAATCTTCAGGTATATAAACCTTGTTCAACTGTTATTTATTTAAGTAATATGTACCGGTAATAAACCACGAAGTACAACTTCACAACAAGTCTCCAGAGTCCTTATTTGATGTCACCCAACAGTTGAAGACCAGAACCCCTGGTTAAATTGGTGGAGAACTCGAGCATGCCTTCTTTTTAGCTAGGCAAAACGATCCTTACCAACTGTATGGAAAACTGACATCAACACAAGAACATCATTGATCAGACGAGTGTAAACCTATTTTTGGAAAACCACAAAATGGCTGCTTCTCTACCTCAAGTTGTTCTCACTGCCTTGGACTCCCTGGACCTAAAGAATTTACCACTGTCTTGGAAAATACAAGACAATGGACAACATGTTGTTATCAGTCTTCGTTGGGAGCGGTATTCTTCTGCTACATGCAACATGTCTGCCAGCAGCGCAAAGACAGGTAATGCAATATGCAGCAGTGCTGATCAATCCAAGAAGAAGATGACGAAGAAGACACCATCTGCGATTCAACGGGATAAATCGCGGATGGAAAACTTTAGGAAGAGGAAACAAGATCACCATTCCAAGGACTTCCCGAGTCATAATGATACATCGCGACATCAAGCTAATGACACTGTTACACCTGAAGACAATGAAGTTAAACAGATGAGTTCATTGGAATTAGCGAAAAATCCTGAAACATGTGCTCCTGTAGTAGAAACGAAAACAGATATGCTGGAACAGAAAATACAAACACTAGAAACAGAGATGGTTGATATTCAAAAGGCTCTTGAAATCGCTGAAACTGAAAACTTACAACTAGAGGATAAAGCTAGTGCCCAGAAAAAAGAAATACAACAATTGAATAAATCAAGTCATTCCTATCAAATGATGCTCAGTGGCAATCACTTAGCTTTTCAAGAACTTGATAGTAAGTACGAGGATGTTGTTGTAAAACTCAAATCAAAGACTGTAGAAACAGAAAGATTACAACATGAGCTTATACTTGCGACAGCGAAGATTCAGGAACTCACTAAAGCATCAACAAAACGTGCAAAAAGCAGCGCAAAACTTTAGACCGGGCCAACACAAAAATAGAGATTATAGATTCATGTAGTTTTCAAAATTTATGTTATCAAATTTGTTTTTTATTATTATACATATACAATTTCCTTTACATCCACATTTTGCCAGATAAAGTTAAAGGTTACCCAATTTTAGATATTAAGTAAGCATCGAGGACGACGCTTAGTCGGACGGGGGGCAAATATGACCAGCTGCCCTGTCATGACTGTTTGTTTTAGACACGTCAGGTCTGTGCAAGTTTATTAATTATTCTATGTGTAAGTTTTACTGGTCACCATGTGTCTCTTAACTCTTTCCCCCATAGACTTGTGGGGAATTTTCTCTCTCTGACCCATAACAGATTTGTAATGGCGTAGGTCTTTAACCCATGGACTGATTTCAATTTTCATACGTTTCCAGCGATGTAAAATATCCCGTTTTATGTCCCATGTCATGTGGAAAAATATTTTCCAATGGTCTCCCACAGGCCCATTCTACGTAATTTGTTCACGTTTTATATCAATATCAGCAACGTTTAATCTAAAAATAAGTAATCTTGCGAGAAAATGTATTGTGTCTGCTTTCCGTCTGTTGGAAATCACGAAAAAAGCGAAGATATTGTCGCATTTTAGCTACGTTTTGCAGCGTTCGGTTGTTGTTGTTCCGCTGCAATTCCTGTGTTATCGTATACCATTGTAAAGCTTATTTTCCGTACATTCGGGATTTCGCAGTTACATCATGAGATGGCAGGTATAGAACGAGGTATAACTGAAAAAGTCCCATGTACTTCCCTAAAGGAGAACGAAGGCTGGTAACAAGGTGAAGTAAAACAGCATCACTGATTGGCCCAAGGTTGAGCGACCTTGAGCGACCTTTTCAGGGGCCCGACGTGATTGGAGCAGTCGGTTTATTTGCGCGTGGTCGCCATGGCCACGGGTCCACGAAACACAGCGTGGTGAAAGAATGGCGGATAAATTTTAAAACGGGAGATCAACAGGTCCCGGGAAATGTTTATAATAAACTCAGATGGGCAGATTTGACGAGTTAGTCATCAAGGTTAGATACTTTGGTAGTTTATACTCGCGTTACGTGAAATATTCAGGAATTTGGAAGCAGGTTTTAAAAAATTTCGAACGTTTCTCTTGAAGCACACCAAACACATTTAGTGTCTAATCGCGCATTTTCCATCGATTATTTCTGTTCCTCTCCCGATTTCATTTTACCCTTACTACAAAACATACCAACAGTCTATATAGTCAGATTTATTTAAATTTTGGCTTTCTGAAAATGTATAGTTTCAATTAGGTTTTTACTCAAAGTAAACGCAAAAAATTGCAAAAGTAATCCATCACATGGAAACTCAGTGACACGTCAAAATCCGTCTTCATGGGTTAGGCGAACATCCGATAAAAACACGCTTACATGGGGATCGACACAAGCCGTCAAAACCCGCTTATATGGGGGAAAGAGTTAATCCAGTTATTGTTCTATATCTACCAGCCGGGTTTATTCCCTACTGTGTGTAATCATATCTTTGTTCCACTAGTTTATCAAAACCTTTATGTTCAGACATGTTAGATGAAACCTGCTGTGTTGGCATCTGTCATGCCAAATCTTCAGGTATATAAACCTTGTTCAACTGTTATTTATTTAAGTAATATGTACCGGTAATAAACCACGAAGTACAACTTCACAACAAGTCTCCAGAGTCCTTATTTGATGTCACCCAACAGTTGAAGACCAGAACCCCTGGTTCAATCTGTTTGAGGACAGAGGTTTAGATCCATCATGGGTGCATGGATGGTTACAGAGCGGCGTTGTCTATGATTATCACCCTGTCTACGGGCGTTAATCCAGCTTCTGATCCTAATCTAACATGCTTGATATACATTTTTAGGATAGATAGACAAGCTTCTGTACCAAAACTTCCGAAATGGGATTTAACGTTAGTCTTAATGAGATTTTCAGAACTTCCGGTTGAATAGTTACTGTCGATCTGAAATTCTTGTCTTACAAAAGTTGTTTTGTTAGATTTGACTTCAGCGGCGCGAGTATCTGAGCTGCACGCTTTGAATGTTAAGGAAATCAGGCATGATTCTCAGTGGACATACGATGTAATCACCACTATTCCTGAATTCGTTGACAAGAACCAATCTCTGTACGACAGCATTTCTAGAGATTTTAAGATTCCCGTTCAGCAGATGTCCTTTCATCGGGTCTAGAAACGGATAATCTCATGTGTTCGTGCCCTTACGGTGTATTTTAATCGCAATAAGGTACTGCATGGTGGCGATATCATTTGTACCCGGAGTCAACAAGAGATATCAAAGATACGGTCTCTTCTTTTCTCTCCTAATCCATTAGATTAGTCCACTATGAAGTGTCTATGATGCAGACTGCGTTGTATAGTTTCGGTTCACGAGATCAGGCCGCTTTACAGCTTCCTGGCCTTTATGGACCTAGGTCAGTAAGTAAACTGACATTATGAGGGCCTGTTACTGGAGATCGCATACAACCTTTACGTCATTCTATTTGAGGATGGGACTCTCATTAGGACGATCTATATTTTTTGGGACCCCTAGTGACTGCACAGCGAATCACCGGGGTCGGGTCGACACACAGGCTCTAGGGACCTGTGTGTTTATATCGGTGTTTAATGGTAAGAACACGTTTCCACATAAAAAAAAATAATTCTAGAGAAAAAGGGGGGGGGGCGTGTATATATACTTCCATTATGTCAGCGCCGATTAGCCTGGGAGGTCTGGGCTTACTAATAGTAACAGTGTTTACGATACCGTTATATGACTCTGTTACTATTGAGTCTTTATGGAAGTCCATGCTTATTTTAAGCTTTATGGGCAGCATGAAGTCTCATGCTGGCATCCGTCTAATCCTCACGCCATTAGTCACTGTCACTTTGACTTCCCTCCGTCCTGCTATGGGATTCTCGCATATGTCAGTAAGGTCAGTTTTACTGTGTAAAAAATATATAAAATTTACATGTAATTTTTACATTTTTAAACTAAAACTTACCTTACTGACAGAGTAATGGTCCCACCCGACCTCCCCGCTTGGGATCTTTACATCTAGGCGTAAGAAGTGGAGATCTATTGTGATTGAGTGCTGGCGTGGGTGATTAGGCGGGAAATGAACTGTGCTATTGTTTTAATTTCTTCACTTGTTAATCCGTGTTTGCACACGAACGCATATGTCAGTAAGGTAAGTTTTAGTTTAAAAATGTAAAAATTACGTGTAAATTTTTTATTTCGGTTTTCTCTTGAAAAAAAAGGTGTGGGGGGGGGGTATTATTTCTTCAACTCTAGATCTGTATTTTATTTGCATCCCGTGATATGATCTGTCATGTAGGTGACTGTAAAACTGTCTTTAAGATTGGGTGATGCGATGTAAAGAAAAAGTTAGCCTATCATTCAATATTGTTGACTAATTTCCAGAATATATATTTATCTGTGCTGTCGGTAAAGTTATCTCGCACACGTTTATCCCATTAGACAAATTTTCAGTATTATGCATATATTTAGGAATAAAGCCGAACTAATCTCATGCCTATTTTTTATTATTTCAAACACTATAACGAGAGACGCGTTGCCGATGTTATGTTTCTTGTTTCAATTGAATTTTGTTGTTGTTCGAGTTGAAATATTTGAACATATTATATTTCTTGGTGTGAGAGTTAAACCTCCATTTTACAATTTTAGTATTCCCGAGATTATGTTACTGCATGGCATAGCGAAAGCTAATTTTACCCTTTTATATTTCCTGCAAATCTTTTATTATAACTGCATGCATTCGTTTAACTATACGGTCTATGATTTACGGTAAGTAATAAATGTATATCATTCTTCGTGGTCAGCGACAGATGACAGATTGGAATCTTCCCCCATTCCCGGTACTTGTGAAGACAGCCATGGATGTTGAGAGTTTGTAAGTCCATAAACACCAAGGTTGGGCAAATTAGAATGATAATCTGCAGCATTTGAGAATAATGTTGTTTACAGCAAGATGGTATAATCCGAGTATGTTATTGTTAACGAAACTCAAAATTGTAGTTCAAGCCTCTTTCATATGCACATTAAAATGGCAAATAATCGTGATTAGCCCCATCAAGAGACCAATCATATTTAATGATCGGCAGTAAAAGTCTTTCATCTATTTTTTTTTGTAATTACAATCTGGATTTCTGTCCACGGAGCTGCGACTCAGTAAGTCTATGGAGATTGGCCTTTGTCAGCCCACAGAGCTTTGGCTCCATCAAGCATAAACCGTGACTCCAGCCCCACGACGATATTTATTTGATAATAGTAATAGATTTAAAACAACAGAAAATATACCCCATTATTAAATGCTTCAGATTCGCCATTCATTGGGCAGCCGTCTATTGAGTTTCCAAAGGTCCATAATCCACACACCTGTTTCGTAATGGCCTTCCAAATTCTCTCCATTTGGGAATTCCTTGAGGTTGGTCACTACCAGTTCATCTTTCATCGTTCGCACTTACCTTACATTAGTTCATCATCACCGCAGGCACTTGCCTTATAGTACACCTGAATTTGGAGAAGAAACACGGGCGAATAACAGGAAAGGAGAAAAGAAGTGTCTTTGAAAAATAAATCAGAGTAAAAGTGCACCATGAACATTCGAGCCGTGTTTTCCTCTCCAGTATTTGATGCCTGTCGTTGATTCTAATTAAATCTTCTGTGACCTGATATTGACGTGGAGAAAAATCAAGACAGGAGTCGCTAAAGTTCATTTACATGAAACGAGAAAAGAGGATGGTTGGATATTCGTTATTGAAAAATAAACGATTGAGCGACCCCCTCCTCCCAGTAAACATTCAAGCCATCTTTTCCTCCGCAGTATTTGATGGCTGTCGTTGATATTAAATCTTCTATGACAGGAAATGATTATGGGAATTATCGTTGACCAGGCTTGTTTTAATGTGTACAGGTATTTGAATTGTCCATGCAAGAGGTACATACGTGCTAAAGCCAGCAATCTTATGTTGAAAACGAGAGCCATTTACGCATATCCATTTGGCACGAAGACATGGTACCCGGATATTGACCCCGTGTTTTTTGTTTTGGCGGGAAAATATACACGTGGACGGTAACATTTCATGGTACCGATATAAATGTCCACACACAATTCTCAAACAGACTATATATCAATTGTTTTGTAATCAGGAATGACCTGAGAAGGGATTTGTAGGAGACAATGATAATAATCACGCACATCCCTGTAATAATAGAGCTTTGTTGAACAGTTTACTAGACGGCGTACCGATAATTGTTGATAAATTAGATGAGCTTATTCCAGCAGGAAATGGAGTCCAGTGAGCTGTTCCTCGATAAATAGAAAACAGTAACTTACCTTCGCATTAGACATTTATTTATATCGATAGACTGATGCAGGTAGGTATAGGTACCTTTTGTGATGCGACGAACAAAGCCATTGAGCCAACATGAACGGGTCGCAATAGTGCGGGAATATTTAAAAATATATCCCATTTATTACATATATATGAGGTGAATAATATACCACACACACAAACAAAAAAAAACTAAAAAAGACACTGTATTTCATGATCCTTTTATTTCACAAATTTTATGAAATATATTCTCCAAGTATTGGCCCGTTTAATGTCCTCATGGAAATGTATCTTGATGTTGGGTGGCCCTGAAATGGACCCTAAAATCCCGACGGGTGCCTGTTGATGCAGCCTTTCTTCCTTGACGGCAAGGGTGCCATTGACCTGAAAGTAATAACAAGATATCGATTAAGATATTATTGGTTAATCAAATAAATTTATCTAGTTTATAATCATACATGAAATGAAAAATGATTTTCGATAATATTACGGCCGGGTATGTGAGCGTAGTTGCCTGACTAGGAGAATGGAAGCTTATACTTTACTAGTAATAATTTAGATCTGCACAATTAAGAAAAGACACACCAAATTAAAGTTTTAGTGTTTTTTCATTTAATCTACAATTAGGAATTTGTGAACTTGGAGAGATAATCGGGTTCTGTTACTTCCGCGATGAAGTCTTCGATCGAGCAGAATTCTGCGGCATTGTTTCGCGACCTATATACGATCCAATTTTTATGATCAACCATCATTTAGGAAATCAGAAAAAACACTGCAAACAATCGAATATTTGGATCGCTTACCGTATTTTAACATCATGCATTGCCGTTTTTTTTGTTTTTGTTTTTTTTATTGTCGGGACCTCCTCCCGACAATAAAAAAAACAAAAACAAAAAAAACATGCTTTTTGGGAAAGATGGACATGATGGAGGGTGTTGCACAGTTTCTGTCATCGAACAATTTGACCGCATACGTGGAGAAATTTAAAGAGGCTGGTTTCGATGACTTGGCAGAGTTAAAAACTCTTGAAGCAGACGAAATTAATCAAATGAAATCAATCTTTGATGGCAAGTTGGCACATTTTTTCCGTTTCAAAAAAGTCCTTAAAGCCGTGATCAACAGTGGCGCCACGTGCAGCACGACCATCCCATCCGTAATATAATCAAAAATTTATTTCCATGGGTGGTGGTAGATATACATGTATTTAAAAAATTATCTATAGGTCCTCATCTCTGTGGAATTGAAGAAAAATGTAATTCTATTGGTGGTGGCATTCTGACAAAAATCTAATTTATAGGTCCTCAACCCAGTGGATAATTCTATTCTATAGGTGGTGGGTCAATCAAAAATTTGCCTTCCGCCCTCCCCATACCTTTTTTAATGGAACAGCCCTGAGCGTCGCTCGTCTTCGGCGTCTTCTACCTCTAGTCGGGATTCTTCGTCTTCGACTGTCAAATCTGTAGATGCCTCTTCGTTATCGTTTGAGGATAAGATGACGGCTCTGTTGGCTCTCGTTCCTGAGATGCCCGAGCCTACTACTACTGCTGTCTCTTCTTCTTCTTGTTCTCCTGGTGCCGAGAGCGAGGCATCGATCGCGACACTGCCTCTCTTCCCTTAGTAGCAGACCTCCTCCTTCACCTACACCGAGATAGGAAGTTTCAAATCAGCACCATTGAGGGGTACTGGTCCGCTTTAGCTAGGGTTTTATGTCTTTCGACCGGCATCGACATTAGCCTGAATGACAACATCTCTGCTCTGCTACGTGCCTTCGCCGTACAGTCTCGCCGTACTCGACAACTGTTACCGAAGTGGGATATTGGTGTGGTTCTTAGCGCTCTTCTTCGTCCACCTTTCGAACCCCTACAGTCCGCCTCTATTAAAGCTGTTTCCTACAAGACTGCTTTCCTGTCGGCCTTCGCTTTGGCTTCTAGAGTATCCGAGCTTCACGCCCTGGAGAGGAAGTCGATGACCTGGATGGCAGATTGGTCTCGCATCTCTTTCCGTCCCGTTCCAGAGTTCATCGCCAAAAATGAGGCTGTGCGCCAAGGTCCTTGTGCTCAACGTTTGTAAAAACTTTATAACTTGCCCACGTTCTCGGAAGATGTCCGGGTCAATTTTCGATATCTAGTGTTGATCGTATTTTTGGTAATCTGTTGTCGTGGTGGTGTGTGACGATAATCTTGTTCCTGTGGACTCGCCTGCCGCAAAATGGACGTGCATTTAACACGATAAGCAGACTGGACAGGACTGGAACGCACTCGGTCCGCTTTTCGGCAGTCGTTATCGGTCGTGAAATGACATGGGCATGTGCGTGAACATTTACACGCTGACAGACCCTTCCATCCATCGCCATCGACGGCCTTATCCATCGATGCAATAGGTTTGTATCCGTAGGTAATTCAAGCCATCATGTTATTTTGATTACCATTTACGTGAGTCAATATTTCAGTAATCTTGCGAAGTTGTGTCCCCATTTATGTTACTTTAGAAGGGACGTAACTCGAGAGAAATTCTGTTATATACCTCAATAACCTTTAGGGAGAAAGAAATAAGATAGACAGGTGAACAATATTGAATAGAATGTATGCATTATTCTTCTGGGCATTGAAAGTTATTATATTATTGTATGCATCATTCTTCTGGGCATTTATATTATTTTAGCCAAAGACATATTTTTCTTTAATTTTTTTTTATTTTTTTTTATTTTTTTTAAGTTCAAAATTTTGATTATTATGATCAGACATAAGCTTTGATTCTGTATATATATGTGCTGTTGTATATCTAAAAAATTCAAATTTTCTTTCCTGTGAGGCCACCAAAATGACCCATATTTTCAAAAAACTTTACGGGCGAACACTTTCCCCCCGGATCGGGCACGCCCTCGCGTTCAAGCACGTTGTGCCTTCACCAACATCATCAGTCTTTTTTTTGGGGAGTTGTTCTTATGCCTGTTTATGGAAGAACTTATCCATTGTCCAATCCTGTGCTTGGAGTGCCAATTGGACTTTTACCGACTTCTATCTGAGAGACATGTCAGTACTGTACTGTACAATCAGATAGAGTGATCATGCTAGGGCCGCTGGTGGCTGCCCAGCATGTGATCCAGTAGTTTTTTCAAACAAAGGGGGGTAGTACTGAACGCCGCAGCAAATCAGCCAGCCAGCCAACTTAACTGATCGCCGCAGCAAGTCAGCCAGGAGCCAACTTACAAGACAGCTAACAAGACCTGACACATTCTTGAGTATTATTTAGGTATATTCGTGTCAGTGGCAAGGGACTACAGAGAGTTGGCGTAAGACGGCGATTACAGTGGTATAAGTTGGTCACCTAGTATTCGAAAGTCACCTGGTATGTACATGACCCTTCTTTCCATTTTACTAGCTTACCCCATGAGTACCCACAGCGTCACCGACCCGGGTTCCCTCCCCGGGTAATATTGTGTGCCACATCCACGATCATCTCAGTGGTTACTCTGCATGAATTCAGAATTCAGAATTCAGGAACTACAACAAGGCTGAAGTCCCTACCTCCGTCTGTTGGTAGTGTGGCATAGCAATAGCAGGTGTAGATTTGATCAATAAATATTAAACATTTATAAACAATGTTGGTATTTATTATCAAATCAAACCTGCTATTGCTTTGATTGCCCAGTCCATCCTCCCCTCACTCTATGGCCTTGCACAGACACACTTACAGGCTGCAGTAGAAAGAGGAAGTATTCATGTGGGCACATGCGCAGAGTAACCCGACTGAGCTCCCTAAGGGGAGATAACTTTTATTCTGCAATTGGATCTTCTGGAGGAGGATATAGGCATAGCAATAGCAGGTTTGATTTGATAATAAATACCAACATTGTTTATAAATGTTTAATATTTCACTGGAGTCCATTTATTAACCCCATCCTCCGGAGGAGGAGGGGGTTATTGGAATCGTCCTTGGCCATTGAGCTGTAGAAAACTTTGTACATCAAGAGCGGAAAAACTAGGAAGACTTAGGCACTGAAACTTGCCTAGTTGGTCACAATTGTAATGTTGTGAGTCTGTATAGTATTTGGGCGATGGCAGATGAGAATTAATACGTTTTTTTTTGCGAAGAGATGCTCGAAATTGGAAGGGTAATTTTTACTCGGAACGTGAATGTTGTTGTTCTTGTACGTTGAGAGATTGACGAACTCACCCGGATGTTCCTGTTGTATAGATATACCCCGGGTATTTGTGAAGCGATCAGTCTCTGCACAGAGGTGACGATGGTAATCAAAGTGTTAGCTATACTCGGATCTCTTGAGCAGGAGAGTGCCTGGTTTTGCGACAACCGTAAAGTGTGATATTCTTCCAGCATGGCGAGGAATAAACACAGGCGAATAAAGCACACTTCCAGATCAGGAAATGGAAAACTTGCCGACGTTTACGCTTTAGTTGACCTGATAACTATTACTAGGGCAATTTTAAACATATTCTCCGTCAACCTCGGAAGAAAGATACGGAGTTGTTGGCTTCAAATGGCACAACCCGAAGTGCGTCGGCGGACACCGGCAAGTGAACTGATATTTTTCCTTGAACGAAGTCGGCAACTGACAGTCAAAATCATTTCTCTGCTAGAAAATCTCAGTTTGCCGATTTTGTTTTATTATGAATACATTGAAATAATGCGTTGAAATAAACCCTGAAGATTCAAGCAAACTTATTTCGTTTTTCAAGTCAAATTTTTCGTTCTTCGACAAATCGCGTGTTCGAAGGTCTCTTCTCGTTTCTTGTCTCAAACAGCTCAAATCAGAGGATTAAACGTTGTGCTAAAAAAATAAATAAATAAATAAAATAAGTTTTTTTTAAAATATTTTTTTCCATTGATAATCAATGTTCAGTCATGTTGATTCCTCAATCAGTAAGTCTGATATTTGATTCAAAAGCCTACCTATTTTGCCAGAATTCGTGGAATTTGAATATTTTCGCTAATTTGGGCACGTTTCCCTGCCTAAAGAAATTTTACTGTGCCGAATAGAGGGATAAACATGACTAAACTTGAGCAACATTGCACATGTGACAGAGGCACTGGACATCACAATAAAACTTAATTCCCAAACAAAACAAATTTTTGGCCCTACCTACTCAAATTTTTCCTAGCCTGTTTCCGGAAACAGACATGTTTTGATTTTTGTTACAGTTATCACTTGGTGATCAAGAAATTCATCGAAAATATTCAGAGAAATGCTGGTTAAATGCCATGCAGTTGCGCAGGGAATGTAGCTTGATTATCAATTTTTCTGTACTGTCTTGTTCCTTCATTCCGTCCTTGATCCATTCGCAACATATTTGCAAGCAAATTGACCATGGAGCCATGAATATTTCAAATTCGCGCTTTTCCCCCATAAACAAATTATACCTCAGAAAATGACCAGCCCACCTTGCCAGCTTAAAAAAAGTCGTCAAAATACGAACAGCTACGGTAATCAGTTCAGTTTAAATTGCATTTTTGCCCAATATTCCTTGGCTTTCTGTGGTGTGCGAGTCGAAAGAATAAATGCAAGATGAGTACATACTTATCGACCCTATACCAAAGTGGAATAATCAAAACATGTTGGTTTCTGAGGATATTTTCAGTTTCCTGACCATGTGTTTCTGCGGACAATGCCCCTCCATTTTTTTTATATAATGCTTCACATCCGATTTTACAAGACGAAGTTGTCACCGATTTGTATTCTACCGTGTTCTATTTGACGGGGAAATTCTATGCAAATCTATTATCCTATTATTAAAGCACTGTGTCAATCCTCTTCAAATTCGCGGGTTATGATCACTTAATGGAACAGCCTATTAGAGCTGTTACTTTTGCGATGACAAACCCAAGATCACTTCGACCAAGATGGCAGGAACGACCAGGAGAGTGACTCAAACAATCTCTGGGTAGATGGGTATCAACTATTGATACAGTACCTATAAATCAAGCAATCAGCATTGTTGCTGACACTTCAAGGGTGACTGACATACAAACCAGACCATTTAGTCTGCCACTCCGAGAGCATGTCCAATGATGACAGGGTATTATTTCGGCATATAAGTATGAGGAACAAAGCCCAGATCTATCACATACCAATTACAAAATAGGATGGGGTTTTCGAAGTCCACGAGTTCTAGTTAGGATGTAAGTTGAGGCATTGTGAGGGGGATTGTTGTCAGGGCTATTCCAGAAAAAAAGGGGGGGGGGGGCAGATGACAAGCCTTTTTTTTCTATGGGTGGTCGTGTTAAAATGAAATCCAATTCTGTGGGTGGTAGGTTTAATAAAGAAATGGATTCTATGGGTAGTGGGTAAATAAAACCAATGGTGTCAATGTCTGGTCATTGTTTTCATTCATTCATTTATTAAAACACTACCTGCAATTTTGTGTTGTCTGTTCTTTTGTATATATAATTTCTCGCTGGCAACCCTCGTACCTTCCTGGGAGTTCCTGATCGTCTCATTCATGAAAAGCGCCCTCTATGGAAGAATGAGGTCTTGTCAGAGTTGTGTGCCCTGTTCGTTTTTTTGTAAAGTTTCTAGCAATAAGTTGATTTACGAATTCAATTTGTTCCCAGAAACTTAAAAATTGTATTAGTACAAAATAATGTGAAAACTGGTCGTATATGTGAATGTGGCGAAATATACAAATGTGCCCGATGAATACTGAGGGGAAGTTCAGACCTCGAAATTTGGCGCGAACGAAACGATAGTTCGCGTGTCGGTTACGCAAATCCGAAATGGCCAGAACGGAAAATCGGTTACGTGAATGCGCTTCTTGAATATGTGTTCTGGTAACAAAAGTTCCAACCTCTTCTCTGTCTGTCCACTGTGCAAACTTTAACCACATGATGTGTGTCTTTCAGCATGTTTTAAAAGCGAAACAAAGTCGCAAACTCGACCCTGTCTGTATCGAATTTGTAGACTACCACTTGCACAGAGTGTTTTGTCTATCCTCGGTTCAGGGCAGGCGTAATAAACCAATTGCGGCCAGGAAACAGCATTATCAAACTTGAACAAGTTGGAATGTAAGTGTTACCCGCAAGCCTCCTCGCTCCGAGGTTGTTGCTTCGTGGGAAGATCTGCACGGAGCTAGCAGCAGAGGTGGCATGCGGAGCTCCTCGCGGAGGAATTATCTCGGAGCGCGGAGCTTGCGGTTAACACTCATTGTCACTTCCGCCATCTCTAAATTTGCAGGCGGCGTGTTCAACTTCTCAGACTTTTTGATCGGGATTTTAATGGAATCAGAAGGAAATGGTGAATGAATTATACAGCCAGAGTCACAATAGCCAATCATGAATGGTGGAAGCGATTTACATGTACAATCCCATTCCCGTATGTTAACTCATTTGTCTGTTCAGTCGCTGACCACGTGCTGTGCACATTCTTATATTACTCCCGAGTTGAGTTGTACAGTACTGGTTGACGGCGCACTGTTGTAATTACGTAACCGTTTTGCGAAACCAATTGGTTACGTAAAAATTAACATCGTAACCGAACAATAGGTTACGTAAGACAAAATTACCGTAACCGATTTTTCGGTTACGTCGATGAACCAATTTTCGAGGCCTGAAGTTTTGCCGCCATTTTCTTCCGACCTTGCTGACGGTCTGTTCGACTGGCATGACTGTTGAGCATCAAATTCAATATGGAATCAGTCAGAATTTTTTAGATCTGGCGTTAGCCAGAGGCTCTTTAGAATGCTGTAGGGAAATGGACAAAAGTGCAAACCGACTCACGGGATAGCCTTACGCTGCATGAAAGTAGTTCCACAGAGATGAGTTTTGGGGATCCTTACTGGTTGAAAGGCTTGTGTATGTCTATATTTAGTCACTAATAGTCACTTGGCATATATTTGGTCCCTTATCTGCATTAAATATTACTCTGTTCATTGTTTTCCCACAAAATATGAGATTAATACGCTCTAAAGTATGGCAGACTGGTATCGTCATTTTACCAAAGCTTGGACTCTGCTGAGAAAATTATACAGATTAGCTGGTTAGGTGTATATGTTAGAGATGCTCTACCATAGCAGCCAACCTGGCCACCATTGTCTCATTATCACCTCTGCAGGCCACTGTTTGCTTTTCTCACAAGAGCAAGCTGTAACATATCTTATAATCTTTTCCTATCTTGTACTCCATCAGTCAACCTGTGGGATATCCAGAAAGTGTAATAAATGTCTTGTCTTATCCTAACCTGTGACATAACCATCATCAACCTTGATGTCCAGCCCTTCTCGCTCATAACACTAAATCAATCTCTATTTACCCCTAGGTATAATCTCTCTTATTTTTTACACAGTGAAACTGACCTTACTGACATATGCGTTCGTGTGCAAACACGGATTAACAAGTGAAGAAATTAAAACAATAGCACAGTTCATTTCCCGCCTAATCACCCACGCCAGCACTCAATCACAATAGATCTCCACTTCTTTACTTAGCTAGCTACTGTAAAGATCGTGTGTAAAGCTCCAGCGTATTACGGAAGGATTTTACGTTTACAACGAGTGATAACATCATCTACAAGTCTACAAAGCAACGAAAAGATCAAGTTGGGAAGTATTCTTGTGTATATCTGTCGATAAAATAATGGCCTCTATGTTTTGTTCCGTCTGTGGGAAGTCTAAATCAACGACCGACTTACATTCTGTTTGTCTTGCGTGTCGAGGCAATATTGCTTGTGATTGTACCCATAGATGTCAGGAGTGTCAACAATGGCCCGATGATTTATTTCAAGATTTAATGACCGGGTCTCGTGCGGGTTCCCTTCCCCTGGTTTAATGTCGGAGACTAATATCATGACTCCGCCCTCCCATTTTATTGAAAATGGGACGGCGAAGAAGCCTGCATCGATTGGCAGTCCTTGGATGGGCCCTTTACGTTCTTTATTAGATAAAGGTATTGCGCCAAGCACTAGTACTTTTGTTTCTTCCTGTGCTCCGTCTCCAGAATGGGCATTCATATTTACTTCTTACTGGAACCTTCGTTCATGTTTTACAAACTCCATGATGGTTTTTCTCCCAGACAAACCTCCTGTACTGGATCGCGTTTTGGATCAAGTATTGAAGTTTTCCAAGCCGTCCTCCCTTAGCCTCTCATCCTAGGGAGTTTATCATCTTCAGGAGATGTTTTTCTCGCCATTCAGCGTATTACGTCGTACACCAACTGGGTCTTGTCACCACAGCTCGACTCGCATTCGATCCTGCCATCCGTCAGCTTGATGGGTCGATGCTTCTGTCCCCCGATCACCTTTCCTACCTACAGGGTTTTCCTTGACACGCTGAACAAGTCTAACTGTCACCTATTCTTATGCTTCTCCTCTTCAGTCTCCGCGCTAGCATTTCCTAGGTCGGGGTCCGGTTTCAGCTAGAACCCAACTGATGCACCAGCCATTGACTTCTAAGTTCATGTTCTATAACGCAATTGAGTCTGTTTGGCCTGGTATTCACGAGGAGAGGAGGTACTTCCTTCGGCAGTACTTATACTAAAATTGGAACATTACATAGTGAGAAGATCTTGAGTCATTAAGAAATGGAATCCTCTTCATCTTCCAGACCCAGCCCAGGTTTATCTCCCGATGCGCATGATCCGAGATGGTTCAACTAATTCCACCTGTCACCACCTCCTCATTTCAAGATGACGTCGGTTTTCCATCGATCCGGGCCTGTGTACATCACCGCTCACCCTCAGAAGTCTGAGTTGGTACCGGCACAGTTCCGTCCGGTAGACCGGTCGATCAAGCTTCAGACGTTGGTACTAAGTTCTTGTCATCGTCTTCACAGCCCCTTCATCTCTGGCAAGATCTTCTAGGTCTTCTCTCATCACGCAGGACCCTCAGAAGTCTGGACGTCTCCATGTTCGGCCGCTGCAGTACCATCTTCTTCCGTATCGTCAGATGTCATTCCTCAATCCTCTAGTTCCGGTTTGACCCCCTATATCCACATCTGATTTGGTGGCAGTCCCGTCACAATGTCCCTTTCCTATCTCCGACTCCAGATTACCATCTCTACACCGATGCTTCCGCTCTACACCGATGCTTCCGTGTCAGGCTGGGGAGTCCATCTAGACGAACTAGAGGTGTCCGCCAGATGGCCGAGGTCGGATGCCAGACTTCATATCAACCTTCTAGTCATCCTAGCAGTTCAGCATTGGAGTTGTCTTCTCATGAATTCGTCCCTAGAGAGTCTCATCGCAACGAACAACTCTACTGTCATTGCTTACATCAACTAAATGGGTACCACCCGATCTTACTCAACATTTCATCTGGTTGGGACTCTCTTCGACTGGGCTCTACTACATCACTGCCATCTCACCGCTTGCCATGTTCCGGGTCGGCTCTATGTCTTAGCGGATCGCCTTCTCGTCCCGACACCGTACTTCAAACCGAATGGCAGTTTCATCCGGAGGTCTTCCAATGCATCATCAGCATCTGGGAGCCCCCTTGATCGACCTGTTTGGGACGAGGAACAATGCACAGCTCCCCCTCTTCATCAGCCCGATTTTGGACACTCGAGCCTTCGTCATTGATGCTCTATCGATCGGCTGGGACAACTTCCTTGCATATGCCTACCCTTCCATTTCACTGCTTCAGGAAGTTCTACTAAAGATTGCTCAGCACGACTGCGTCATCCTGCTCGTTGTTCCATTGGTGGCCTCGTCAACCGTGGTTTCCGGCTCTGGTTCCTCTTCTCATCGCTCCACCATGCCGCCTACCAGCTCTGCCCGGCCTGTTGCGTCATCCTCACGGGATAGCCCACAACTCCCAGTGGCGCAACTTACACGTCTGCAGACTATCCAGGGTGCACTCACAGATTAGATTATTTTTTACACAGTGAAACTGACCTTACTGACATATGCGTTCGTGTGCAAACACGGATTAACAAGTGAAGAAATTAAAACAATAGCACAGTTCATTTCCCGCCTAATCACCCACGCCAGCACTCAATCACAATAGATCTCCACTTCTTTACTTAGCTAGCTACTGTAAAGATCGTGTGTAAAGCTCCAGCGTATTACGGAAGGATTTTACGTTTACAACGAGTGATAACATCATCTACAAGTCTACAAAGCAACGAAAAGATCAAGTTGGGAAGTATTCTTGTGTATATCTGTCGATAAAATAATGGCCTCTATGTTCTGTTCCGTCTGTGGGAAGTCTAAATCAACGACCGACTTACATTCTGTTTGTCTTGCGTGTCGAGGCAATATTGCTTGTGATTGTACCCATAGATGTCAGGAGTGTCAACAATGGCCCGATGATTTATTTCAAGATTTAATGACCGGGTCTCGTGCGGGTTCCCTTCCCCCTGGTTTAATGTCGGAGACTAATATCATGACTCCGCCCTCCCATTTTATTGAAAATGGGACGGCGAAGAAGCCTGCATCGATTGGCAGTCCTTGGATGGGCCCTTTACGTTCTTTATTAGATAAAGGTATTGCGCCAAGCACTAGTACTTTTGTTTCTGATCTGTCCACAGGTAAAAGGAAGAAACAGGTAAAAGTATTGGGGTCCGTCCTAGATGAAGGTACGGGAGAGTCAGCCGAGGTCACAGTGGAACTAGATCTTCCCGAAAGTGTGTCCCCCATGGAAATCGAGACGAACGAGATGAGGACCACTTTGACTCCGGGCATAAACACTGGTGACGTTGTAAGTACGCCCGTATGTGCTGTTGGGAATGATATCACTGGGGGGACTCCCGCTGGGAATACCCCGATATCTAATAATTCCCAGGTGTCGTTTGTTGGTCGTCAACCAATTTCGACACTCCCTGTTGCTCCAGGGGCAGCCTTAGGCATGGTAAGTGGTGCTGTAAATAACTATGGTGTAATACCAGGTATAGTTAATTTCAGCACAGCAGACAATACCTCTGGTGGATATAGAGACAATGTATCCATGGTCTTACCAGGAGTAAACTCCACGACCTTACGTAATACCCCAGTCACGGGAGTTATCACGCAAGGCCGGGTAGGATTAAATCCCTTGCAATTGAACACCTCTGGGTTGACAAACGCAGGGGATCGAGGTCATTGTTCTGCAGGAACAATGCCAGTTTCACACTTAATACCTCAGAGTGTTAATAGAAACAATACGGCATTGTTCCAGTCACAACAGGGTATGACTGAGAATGGTTCTGGGTCGGGTGTCATAAACCCATATAGGGCTCATTATCAACTTCCTGTCAGCCAATTCCGGTCGCCTGCGGGTTCCGGTATGGTTAACTCCGGGATTCCGGTTAGGACTTTCGTCCTTCCGGTCCCACTATAAGGAGGCCTGTTGTGACAAACCCCGGTGGGTTGAGACTTCCGGTTCGTCCGGAAATGCAGTGGGCTAGGCCTATTGCATCCCCTTATAGGCGGGTCTCTAATAGTCCACAAATCAATACGGGAGTTCCGGTTATTGATGGTTCTCTGTCTGCTGTTATTCTGCAAAGAATGGAACAACAGGCAGCTGAACTAGATCAGTTCCGGCGACTCTTGACTTCCGCTTCCGGTACTGTTCAGGTTCCATCCCCGGTTCCGACACAGCTTCCGGTAGTATCGTCTGATCCGATTGATTTGTCTACTGACCCATCGATGAGACGTCAGGGGGTCGCGCAACGTCAATCCATTGAGGATAATGACAGTGATCATGATCCGGAGAGACGTTCATATTCAGAGGTACTAGAAGCTCTGTACGAGTTGTACCCTAATATGTCACGACCCCCACCGCCGACATCCTCTCGCCTACATACTATGGCAGAGGCTCCGTCGACAACTACCATGCAGACGTCGTCACTTCCTGCGTCAGATGCCATTCATGGTTTATGTTCCGTTCTTGATACGGTTTTAGCCCAGCCTAAAACAATGCAGGAACGTATTACAAGAACGGGAAAACGTGCACTCTTTAGACCGGCTTCCGCTTCGGCACCACTTCCGGTGGAGAAGCCCACGTCTAGAGCGTACGGAATTCATGATTCGGCATATGACTTTAAGGCCGCGGAACCGGAACCTGATCTTGCCGACATATGTAAAGGCAACAAGGTCCCTTCCAAGGTCTTGATCCCGCTAACTGATAAGCAGTCTTCTACTATTGAAGAAGCTGCGCGGCAGGGGGTAGCCATAGCCTCTCACATGGACTGGTTTCTAACGGCCATATCCACTGTGTTGAGCAGGTTGTCGCGTTCGCAGTTAGCAGCCAGTAGTAGTCCTGAGCTACAATTACTGGCGGATCTTCAGAACGTGGCTGCTAAAGCTAATGCTGATGCAATGGCTTTAGCCGCGTTCAATGCTGCGATGGTTGTTCATCTGAGACGACAAGCTTACTTGTCTTCCGTTGTCAACCATGCTCCTGATATAGTCATTCGTACTTTGAAGGAGCAATCGCCAGCATCTTCGCTGTTGTTTAATGGCATTATACCGTCTCTAAGGGATACGGTGGAGAAGGCTAAGCCTAATCCTCCGCCTAGAGCGGGTGGTATGGGGACAGGAAAACGTATTTCTACGGACACTTCCGGTCCACCAGCCAAGCAACCTAGGCCGACTACTTCCGCTTCCGGTCCAAAGGGAAGTCTCAAGCGGCGGGTCGCATGCCACAACAGCAAGGCCAGACCAATCCCAACTATAAAGGTAAAGGGAAAGGTCGTGGCAAAAAGCAGCAGGGCCGGTGACGATTCGGGCCATGTCAATCTCATGACATGGCGGGACCACGAATTGCCTCAACTTCCGGTCCCGCCGAAATCCAGTCTCCCGGTCGGGGGACGACTTCAAGGATTTTGGCGGAATTGGCAAAAACTGGGGATGGATCCGTGGGTAATCCGTACTATTCGATACGGTTACCCCCTAGAATTTACTATAGATCCACCCCTTACTGCTGCTCCCAAGCCCTCCCGTATACCTATACGGAAGGCACACCTTCTGGTAACACAGGCATCTGTGGACAAACTTATCCAGAAGCATGCAGTAATAGAACTTCCGGTCCACGACCGGTCCCCCGGGTTCTATTCTCCGGTCTTCCTTGTGCCAAAGAAGGATACACCGGAAATGCGCATGATAATAAATCTGCGCAGGCTGAACAAGGACTTCCTGATGAAACCCCCTCACTTTCGGATGGAGTCCTTCCGGTCCATCAGGACCGCTCTGGTTCAAGGGGAATGGTTAACTTCCTTGGATCTTCGGGACGCTTACCTGCATATCCCGATTCATCCAAGTTACCGGAAGTACCTGAGATTCCTGGTCGGTGCTCGCCGTTTCCAATTCCAGGTTCTACCTTTCGGTCTAGCCAGTTCCCCTTGGATCTTCACCAGAGTATTTCAGCCAGTGGCGGCGTATCTGCACAGTCGAAGTATCAAATATCATTTTTACCTAGACGATTCCATTATCAGGAATATGTGCAGAATACAACTCCGATGCGATACAACATTTGTATGGCACATCCTCGAACTACTGGGTTATCTCCCACACGAGGAAAAATCGGAGATAACACCGTCACAACAACGGAACTTCCTAGGCGTGGCGTACGACACCAAATTGGTCATTGCTCGGCCACCGGAAGTTCGTTGGTGCAAGATATGTCGCGACATTCCACTGTTCATCAGACATTCTTGCCGCACTGCCATCCAGTTTGCATCAATAATCGGTCTACTGACATCCACACAGGATGTCACACCACGAGGCCGATTACAGTTACGGCCACTAATGATCTATTTAAATCAGCATTGGCCACACAGGCACAGGAATCCCATGATTCCTGTCACAGAGGAAGTCAAACATCACCTATTATGGTGGATGGACCCTCTCAACGTGATGCCTGGTGTAACACTGCTTCCGTTTCAAGCTACTCATCAGCTGTTCACGGATGCTTCGATGCAAGGATGGGGGGCCCACCTCGGATCCAAGTCGATATCAGGCTATTGGACTCCGCAGGAGAGGTTACTCCATATCAATGTGTTAGAGTTCATGGCCGTCAATCGAGCAATACTCTTATTGATACAGGACCTCAAAGGCCAGTCGGTTCTGGTAGCTACAGACAACACAACTGTCTTAGCTTACATCAACAAGATGGGGGGAACTCGGTCCTCGAAGCTTCTGAAGCAGACCGAGATACTCTACCATCTGTGCTGGCAGAACGATATCATACTTCGTGCCAGACACATACCAGGACATCTGAATGTACTAGCCGACGCACTGTCGAGAAAACATCAGATTATACCGACGGAGTGGCAGCTTCACACAGACATTCTGCGCCAAATCGCTCAGATTTGGGAACAACCGCTGATAGATCTGTTCGCTACTCACCTGAATCATCAACTCCCTCTGTATATGTCCCCTGTACTGGATCCTCTAGCAGTGGGAGTCGATGCTCTATCGCAGGATTGGACGGGTCTAATAGCGTATGCTTACCCGCCCCCTTCAATCCTGCCTCTAGTTCTACAAAAGATACGCGCGCATCCATGCGTGGTTTATCTAATTGTCCCTTGGTGGCCAGCTCGTCCGTGGTTTCCCGACCTTCTGGAATTACTGGTAGACGTCCCAAGACGACTACCTCTTTGGGAAAAACTACTTCGTCAACCGAAGTCAGCAATTTTCCACCACAAACCTTAGGCATTCCATCTGCACGCTTGCAAGTGCTCAAGGATCAGCTCACTGAGGTTGGGTTTTCTAGGGAAGCTTCGAGAAGAATGGTCGCTTCCACTCGATCCTCCACATCAGCTTGTTATCAAGGGAAGTGGAGGGTCTTCCATGAGTGGTGTACTGGAAGAAACATTGATGCCCGTTCTGCCTCTGTTCAGCAGATAGCAGATTTCTTGTTACACCTGTTTCAAGACAAGGGTCTTGCTCCATCTACGGTGGATGGTTACAGATCTGCATTATCTAGGATTATTAACCTGTCTACTGGCGTTAATCCTGCCTCTGATCCTAATCTAACAGCTCTGGTTAGATCGTTTAGGATTGACAGGCTTGTCTCTGTACCAAAACTTCCTAAATGGGATTTAGCATTAGTTCTACGGAGTTTATCAGAACCTCCGTTCGAACCCATAACTACAGCCGATCTGAAATTCCTATCCTACAAAACAGTTTTTTTGTTAGCCTTGGCTTCAGCGGCTCGCGTGTCAGAACTACACGCTTTGGATGCTAGGGAAATTAGGCATGATTCTCGATGGACTTATGTGGTACTTACTACCATTCCTGAATTTGTAGCCAAGAACCAATCTCTGTACGACACTTCTTGTAGAGAATTTAGGGTTCCAGCTTTAGCTGATTTCCTTTCCTCAGGGTTAGAATCGGACAACCTTATGTGTCCGGTTCGTGCCCTTACTGTATATATTAGTCGCACTAAAGTACTACGTGCTGGGCGAAGGCGATTATTTATACCATTTTGTCCCCGGAGCCAACAAGAGATATCTAAAAACACTATCTCTTCTTGGCTCTCCAAAACTATTAGGTTAGCCTACGATGGAGTGTCATCGATGCAGGCTGCGTTGTGTGATGTCTCTGCACATGAGATCAGGGCGCTTGGGGCGTCCTGGCCTTTGTGGACCAACAGGTCGGTAACTGATATTATGAGGGCTTGTTTTTGGAGATCTCACACAACCTTCGCATCATACTACTTGAGAGACATGACACTTATCAAGGACGACCTATTTTCCTTGGGACCACTGGTGACAGCGCAGCAGATCACCGGGGTCGGGTCAGCACACAGACACTAGAGGCCTGTGTGTTTTTATCGGTTTTTAATGGTAAGAACACGTTTCCTCATAAAAAACTTTCTTTTAAAAAAAGGGGGGGGCACGTGTATATAACTTCCATTATGTCAGCGCCGATGAGCCTGGGAGGTCTGGGCTTACTATAGGGACAGTGTCTACGATACCGTTATATGACCCTGTCGCTATTGAGTCTTTATGGAAGCCTATTCTTATTTAAGTTTTATGGCCAGCATGAAGTCTCTTGCTGACTTCCGTCTAATCCTCACGCCATTAGTCGCTGTCACTTGGACTTCCCTCCGTCCTGCTTTGGGATTCTCGCATATGTCAGTAAGGTCAGTTTCACTGTGTAAAAAATATAATAAATTTACATGTAATTTTTACATTTTTAAACTGAAACTTACCTTACTGACAGAGTGATGGTCCCACCCGACCTCCCCGCTTGGGATCTTTACATTTACGCGTAAGAAGTGGAGATCTATTGTGATTGAGTGCTGGCGTGGGTGATTAGGCGGGAAATGAACTGTGCTATTGTTTTAATTTCTTCACTTGTTAATCCGTGTTTGCACACGAACGCATATGTCAGTAAGGTAAGTTTCAGTTTAAAAATGTAAAAATTACATGTAAATTTATTATATTTACCCCTAGGTACATGTATGTTCTGTACAAACTGACCTTAATCCCCTGTGCCTAGACTTCATTCCATTGGCCCCTTTTTCCATCGAATTCTCAACAGGTCAGTTTGCAGTTTCAACGCAACACCAACAATACCATGTTAAAGAGGGTATCATATTGCTTTTCGGAGTTACTTTTATCCTAGGACTGCCTTTCTTTGGTATGTTCAACTTCATTATGTCGGTACCTTTTAAGAAGGGCCGTTCGCGCCATAAATTCAAACGTTTAATAAATTTAAACGTTTAACTTGCATCAACCAATCAGATGTCATGAATTGACATTTGGAAGACCTTTCCTGTCCAAAAGCAAACGTTTGCTGTTGTAAGGTCCAATACTTTAGACGTTCCCTGTCAAAAGGCAAACGTTTCCAGTAGTAATATTCGAGACTTTTAACTCATTCGGTACCAATGACGCCAAAAGGCGACAAAATAATTCCCTGTCTCAACCCCGTTGACGACTTTTGGCGTAATTTCTTAGCGCCTCCCCAACCCGAATGACGCCAAAAGGCGACATCGCTGCTTCACCGTCAAATAAAACCCCACTCCGTCTGCAATGTAGCATTTTACGCGAGCACCTCGAGTGAAACTTGCCCAAATGTATATATTTTTGAAAAGCCTAAACCTTCAACATTCGGATTATCAAAGAATGTTTTCATTTTGACAAACAAATTAAACAAGATCGAGAGTGAAACGAACAAATAATGGGGGAAATGTGGAACTACAAAATTTTCACAATTTTACCGTGTCAGTATATGTTGCTGCAGAATATTGTAAATTCACTCAGTAATCCCGTTCAAATCTCTCTATTGCTGAAGTATAATGTGTCCAAGAGACCATCTAATCGTTCCATCAAGATGAAATCCATCAGATCCACTCCGTAAACTTGATTTTCACATTTTTCCAACACGTGTCAATAAATATTGGCCATTTTCATCTCGCGCCATGCTTGAAACGAACTGTGATGTCGAATTGATCAATGGCATGCCTTCGTTTCAGTCACGTGCCTAACAACAACCAACGGAAGCGTTGAGTGTCGACGTGGTTCATTGGCGCAAATATCAGATTCGTCGGATGAATTATATTTATATCCAATCGTAGCTTTCGTAATATTAGCCATCCATTGTAACTATGACGAGATTGGGAAAGCCCAAGGAATCACCTTTCCAACGTGACCTAGATCATGAAAAACAACCGCTGAAAAGCAGAGATACACGCCTTCAAATATGACCGAAAAAAACCCTCAAACTCTTCGCAATTTAGCGAAGTCTCTCATCTGGAAGCTGCGTTTATTCTGACAAATGTCCACGAATAAATGGTTATCGGTTATTTCTGGGCATTGTAATCAAAGAAATATCTGCTCACAATCTTCGGAAATTACGTAGGTTTAATTGTGCTTTTTTTCTTTTTTTATTACGTGGTTGTTGTTGTTCATCGAAACATCTGACGATTGCCATTGGCAGTATCATTTTGTAAATTACGAACATGTCGGTGAGTTTACTGATTTTTATTTGGAATAAAACTGCATTTCTTGAGGAAAATAATACACACACATAGTTTTTGTTGAAATATATTATTTCAAAAGGACATACAGCAATAAGTTTCAGAATGTCTGGGATCTGAAATGCAGACAAAAACGCATGAACGCCTTCTGTTTTGGAGATAATTATTCAACTTTACTGACTGCCCTGAGCTGGAAGCAGGTTCAGGCCAAGAAAACTATCTGGGGCTGACAGCTAGGAAAGCTGCAGTACTGAATGAGTTAAACGTTTCTGGTTTAAGGGAAATCGTTACCGGTTGTGATCGTCCAGTCACATTTTGTTATTGCTGCCGCGTATGTTCAAACCTCAACATCAACACGTGTCCACTGGCACAACGTTTCCGCTATGTAGCCTGTTTGAACTAATCAAAATAACCCTTCCAAATATTCGCGCATATTGTATTCCTCATGCCCACCATTCATCATGTCCTGCGCAAATTGTCCCGGTGCCAAAGATATTCTCCAAAACCTAATTTGTAAGAATGGTTTTCATTGGTTAAAATACACTACATACCGGAAACGTTTGCCAGTGGAGATTTGCATGTGTTGGTGTAGATGTTGGAATACACGCGGCCCAAATAAAAAATCTGATTGGACGATCACAACCGGAAACGTTATCCTTTTAATCGGAAACCTTTAAAAGACCCAAATTTTACTACCGGAAATGTTTGTCTTCTGACAGGAAACGTCTAAAGTCGAATTTACAACTGGAAACGTTTGCTTTTTAACAGGAAAATGTCAGTTCATAACATCTGATTGGTTGGTGCAAGTTTAAACGTTTAAATTTTTTAAAGCTTTACAATTTTTAAACGTTTAACTCTTTCCCTCATAGACTTGTGGGGAATTTTCTCTCTCTCTGGCCCATAATAGATTTGTAATGGCGTAGGTCTTCAACCCATGAACTCATTTCAATTTTCATACTTCTCCAGCGATGTAAAATATCCCGTTTTATGTCCCATGTCATGTGGAGAAATATTTACCAATGGTCTCCCACAGACCCATTCTACGTAATTTGTTCACGTTTTATACCAATATCAGCAACATTTATTCTAAAAATAAGTAAACTTGTGAGAAAATGTGTTTTGTCCGCTTTACTTCTGTTGGAAATCACGAAAAAAAGCGAAGAAATTGGCGCATTTTAGCCACGTTTTGCAACGTTCTCTTCCTGCTTTCCGGCTACCTTTCGTATCTTTCCGTATACCATCGTAAAGCTAATTCTCCGTAGGATCGGGATTTGGCAGCGACATCACAAGATGGCAGGTGTAGAACGAACTATAACTGTTTCAATCCGATAAAGTTTATACAGGAGAATAAAGACGGTAATAAATATTCATAAGGTTAAATTAACATAGCTCACTGATTGGCCAAGGTTGAGCGCGGCGCGGCGTGATTGGAGGAAGAGGTCACATGGTGACTCGGTCGCTATGGTCACTGTCAAACAGAAGGCCGACTATGAAAGAATGGCGACTGAAAACATTTACCGCGAAGGCAGCAGGTCCCGGGAAAATACATAAAATAAACTCAGATGGGCAGATTTGACGAGATAGTCATCAAGGTTAGATACCTTGGTAGTTTATGCTCGCGTTACGTGAAATATTCAAGAATTTGGAAGCAGGTTTTACGATTTTTCGAACGTTTGTCTTGGAGCACACGAAACAAATTTGTTGTCAAATCGCGCATTTTTCATCGATTATTTCTGTTTCTCTCCCGATTTCGTTTTACCCTTACCATAGAACATACCAACAGTCCATATAGTCAGATTTATTGAAATTTTGGCTTTCTGAAAATGTATAGTTTTAATTAGGTTTTACTCAAAGTAAACGCCAAAAATTGCAAGAATAATCCACCACATGGGAACTCGAGTCACTCGTCAAAACCCGTCTTCATGGGTTACGCGAACACTCGTCAAAACACGCTTACATGGGGATCTACACAAGTCGTCAAAACCCGCTTATATGGGGGAAAGAGTTAAGAAGTTAAAACATTTAAAGGAGGAGTTCATGGCGCGAACGGCCCTTCATATACCTTGTCACAGGATGTAACTTGTGATTGCGTTTTAGTCACATACATTCGTGCCTGGTGCCACCTGTGCCTAACTTGAAATTAAATATATAATTGTGTGTTTATTTCATTACAAACTTATCCCCCAATAACCCAGCTACCAGATCTCATTAAAGCCCACAGGCTCTAGTTTTAAATTCAATCAATATGGCGGCATACGTAGATAATTTTCAAAGCAATGGTTTCGACGATATGGATCAACTCAAAAATCTGAACGATGAAGAACTTTGTTTTCTCTGTGACGAAGTGTTCCGGAAAAAAACTGGGACATTTTTTACGTTTCAAAAAAGCAGTTGACACTGTCAGCACGGTCACAGTGAGTAACTCCGAACCTGTTGATCTGGCGGCTTCAGCAGCAAATGATGATGAACCAAAACGCAAAAATCTAAAACATTGGCCCGGGAAGTGATCCTGGGGCCGGGTTTGCACGGGTCCTTAAAAGTTTGTAAAAGTGCTTAAATTTCATATTGAAAATTCAAGGCCTTGAAAGTCTTTGAAAATTTGGATATTTTCCCTAGGTACTTGAAAGTGCTCGAATTTCACTGAAATGGGTAAGAATGGTTGGAAATCCATGGAATTCATAAACGCCGGCCGACGATCGTTGTTTTTGTCTCTTGTGTTCTTTGGTCTATCCGTCTGCTCAGACTTATATACGGTGAATTCCCTAATTAATCACCTTCCAAATTTCATTCGAAAATGGCCTCTGCCCTGATAAAACGAAAACCTGGTATTTTCAAAATATCCATGGAATATTATTTGAGCGCTCCCGTTTTCATCGCGAAGTTCATCCAGCTTAAAGCATAGTGAATAAGAATCACCGTATATTATCGCGCATACTGTATACCAATGTTTGTGGACATGTAAGAATAACAGAGAAGTGCAAAAAAATCGGATTGAATTAGTGAACCTTGATTCAGTAAACTTGGTACCGGTATTCCTGTAATTCGAACTTGTATCGGGGAAATATATCTAGTTGTGCACTTGTGATTGTTGTCTGTACACGACCGGCTACGGATCGCTTATGTTTCTAACGTTCATTAAAATAGAATAATTTATTCAACCAGTAATCCCAAAATTGATAAATACCAAGATTATCTTTCGCGAAAACAGAAATGCGCGCGACTGAAATTCTATTTGAATGAAACATGAAAAGCACCGACAACGATCGATGGCCGACGTGAAATGCCCTTACAGAAATTTTTGAAGATGCTTCTTTTCTGCACATGTCTACTACGGTCATTTAACTTCATTTTAACTTTTATATGGTGGTAATTAAACGGAATAGGCCTACATTTATGCTACTATATTTTCAGATGAAGCCGGATGATGGGACAAACGGCCGGCAATCCGAACTGGTGTCTACAATTGCATGCGTGGGTTGGAATTAAAAGTTTAAAAAATAAAAAGATGGAATAAACTAAAAGGTTTTCTGTCGACTTATTCTCTAAATTACACTGTCTGAAATGTGAATTAATTTTGCTGAATTTCTGTCAGAGGTAATATCAGATAAAAACACGGTTGTACATTTGGCTGTTTCGTCACCATCATCTATCGTCTTTCGTCTGAAATATTCCAGAATACGTTTACATCTGAAACAGATCGAACCAATTTTCTGATTCATTAAAACGTAATCGTGGATTGATACGTATCATGTTAGGCCTATATATGCTTGAATAAAACCGGGTAAACCGGTGAGTGTATGGCCTACAAATGACAGAATAGCTGCAGTCGAACCATATTTCAAGCCAGAATAATGATCGGAGAGGTATAGGCGAATTCTTTTTATTATCATGCGTGTCATGATCTCACTGTTACGAAGGCATAATATATTGAGGTTGTGTTAGCTGAATATATTATGAAGCGAAAGCCGTGTACAAGTGCAAGTTTGGCCCACGTGCTATGCTATCCAAGTATCGATCACGTGATGTTATTGCAACTCCGTAAGGCGGAGGAAATGTACAGCCAACATGTGGCATGTTGAAACTTTCATTCTACAGACCCCACCCAATTCTATGAAAGTATTTTAATACATTTGTTAATCAAGGATCGAAGGGATACAGTGAATTGTTAGAAAGGGCAAGCAATTCATGTCTTTTGTTTAGCCGATATACCGGGCGGGATGAGCTTGTTCCAGCTGGGAAGATTGTATATCGTCTCAGACGAGTTGGCCCTAATATGGGGCTTCAAATAGTGTCGGGTGCTCGATTAATTTGCTGTTCGTTTTATTGGGTTCATACTCCCTGTAAGAATCACGAGACGATGCATACAATAGCCAAGTCTGGGGACAACAATGTGTCTAGACTTGTGCCTTTTCAGCGACACAAAGACCCAGACAATAGCTTCCTACATGAAGTATTGACATGAACAGTTTGAAAAGCACTTGCACAATATTTCCCTATGAAGAGCAATCAAGAAATTATTAGGTTTGATTCTCAATCTGAAAATGACGTAATCTGTGTTTCTTCATTAGATTGTTTATATATTTTCCCGTAGACACCATTGGCGTCACTGGGATAGTTGGGCCTAGTCTTCTCTGCCGTGACAAAAATTCTGCAAGGTTTCAAGCATGTCCTGAAAAGAAAATAAAGAAAATATCAGAATGTCTAAGTGACAGAATATGCCCTTGTCTCGTGTGTACTAATACAATGATATACGCAAATTTGTGGTTATAAATTGGCCGGGCGTCCGATGAAACTAATCTCTGCATTGTCAGCCGATTATTGCGGTCAATTACTCGAACCTAATTTAATGGTTAAAGAGCAGGAAGAATGCATTTGCTTTTCAAAGAGAGAAAGTAATGATGGGAAATGCAAGAGGCAATGGATTATTCAGTGAAAACGATTGAAGAGGAAGAAGTCCGCCATTTAGCGTCTCTCGTCAAAAGTTATCGTCAAAAAAAGAGAATTCGAACACGTCCATTTTTCTATAATTGGCTTGAATTCAGTGCTTGAATAATCTCTGTAGGTCCTTGAAAAGTCCTTAAATTTAATGCAAGAAAAGGCGTACCAACCCCAAACAACAACAACGACGACCATGGTAGGATCATTTTTTTTTCTATGGGTGGTGAGATGCATAGATAATTGAATTCTGTGGGTTCTTGTTGTGGCAGTAAATTAATTTCTATGGGTGGTTGGTCATATAAAAATCTGCCATCTGATAGGGTTCAAATTTTCGGAGCCCTAGACCCCCTTCTGGGGGGTTCCCTCCATCCTGTGAAAACCCCTGAAACCATACCAAGATTGTGAGAAACAGTTCACTATTAACGGAGTTAGATGTTGGGGGGTCCTGTGGGGTCATGGGATGGAACAGACCCCCCAGAAGGGGGTCTAGGGGTCGGGGAAATTTGAACCCCATCATTTCTCAATAGTTCGACCCCAAATCATTTCGATAAAGTGAAATTTTGGTACGAAAGCCCTACGGGATTACATCTCATACCAGACTATTAGTTGTCAATCTCTGTTTTAGGAAAATGGTTGAGCTCTGCTTGTTGTTGATCCACCAGCGGAGCGAGTATTCTCCTGTTTTAAAATACATTCCCCTTTTCTCATATTATGCAAAATTTACCCTGAACCTCAAATCCCAGGACTCTTATGTCTTAAACTTTGCATCACCCAATTCTATAACCCTATGTATATTCTGAAGTGTAACATCTTAACACACTCTTATGAAGTAGTCACCACCACCACTGGGGATAGAACTATACCCCCCAGGGCTACATGTATGTGCTCCACCATCTATGTCATAAACTAAGCTCCTCCCCATCCCATTCCCTATTCTGACAGCTTTTCATCATTACACACTTGTATGAAGCAACCATTGCCCCCAGGGATAGGACCCGACCCCCCAGGGCTATGTGCTCCACCCTCTACATGGTTCGAAATTCCGAATGCACACATGCACGAATGCATGTAAAATTTTGGTGGTGCATGTGTTTATTTGGGTGGGTGCACAACGTGCACATAGTTCATTTATTACCAAAAATCAGTGTTCAGTTCTGTATCCGATAAATAACTTCTTTCAACAGTGAGAACTGACCTTGTATTATTTTTTTCTGTCAAGTACGTCAATTTAATCATGTGTCCTCTCGCGAAATGACAAACGTCCTCTCGCGAAATGACAAACGTCCTCTCACGAACCTCCACCGCCGGCAAGTGAATTTTTCCGGCGACAAGTTGCAAAAAAATCTACCTATCGCATGCAGCAAGTAGGATTTCATCTAACAAAAACGATAAAATGCGATCATTTTTCGTAAATACCTTTTAAAAGTCTAGATCTATCTGAAGGAACGGACAATCCAAGAAATAATCCAGTGAAAATTTATTTCAAGACGATCTTTCGCCATTGTTGTTGGTGTTCTCTGTCAACATTTCCCGCGCCAAGTTTACTTCCGGTTGCGCGTCAATCCTTGCGCGGTAGTCCAGTGCATGCAAAAGTCGGACCTGTTACGAAACGGAATTGGACTATCTGTTTTTCCAGTTTGTACCGATGGTAAATAATATTGTTGGCTTCTTTTCTTGGGCTTCTATTCACAAGCTGACACACAAGCTGATGTTTTTCTATGCAGACATTTCAGTTAATTGATAATTCCCATGGGATTCTGGTGGCTGTTTATCAGCAATTAACAAGGGGAAACTATTGATAAATATAAGTAAAAAAAGTTGAGATACTGGTTAACTCCCCTCAAATTTTCATTCTTTAAAAAGGTTGTTACTTGGATCTAAATTCTATGATATAATGTCACAGGTACCATTTGAATTTCACATGATTTAGTCAACAACAAAGCTTTTTGCAGTTCTAATTGCAGAAATTAGGGGAAATAGTTGTCTTTGACATATCAAAGTTGACATCAACTTTCCATTGATGCTCGAAGTTTACCACATACATAACTTCTTTTTTATTGCAATGTCTTAATGCAGCCAAATAATTAATAATTACAGCATTCAGCATCATAATTTCCTCCCAAGCTCATGAGAAGATAAAGATTAATTAACAGAGGCCTAAAGATGATCCGGGGTGAAATTAACAAATGCGGAGTGGTGAGCTCCACTTGTTCCAATGGAGTAGCATGAAAGACGGACGCAACATTTTGTTTTTGTTTTGGGAGAAGCTTTATTTCATGTAACCATATATGGATCCAATCAGTTTCCTGACATTTTCACTGCGACAGTGGATTCCTCTGATACAGAGATGACAGCATCAGTTGTGTTTGTGTGGTGTGAATCAATTTGTGGGCTATGGACATTCATGTATACTCCCGACTGTCACTTGCCATTGCTGCACTGTACAGTGGTTATTGAGATTTCAATTCAGTAAAAAAAAAATAGTGCATGTGAAAATTTTGTTGTGCATGTGTTTCAAATGTTTGGGTGCACACTGTGCATGCGATTAATTTTCTGAATTTCTAGCCTTGCTCTATGTCATAAACTAAGCCCACATTCCCTATTCTGACAGCTTTTCATCATTACACACTTGTATGAAGCAACCATTGCCCCCACTGTGGGGTTGCCGGGTGTGAAAAGGAATAGGACCCCACATGTGTGGTTCCCGGGTGTGAAAAGGACCCAACGTCGTGATATGACTGAAATATAGTTGAAAGCGACGTTAAATCATATTCGCTCACTCACTCACCCCATTGCCCCCAGGGATAGGACCCGACCCCCAGGGCTCTGTGCTCTACCCTCATCCCAGACCATTACCATATACATTCTGTACAATCATTGTAAGCAGCCACTAGCCCTCGGGACGGAACCCGACTCATCATTGTCTCCCAAACAGAAAGCTTACATCATAGCACCCGTTATGTCCAATAACAGCCATTATCTCCAATAATGGACCCCAACTGCGCCACAGAATAGCGTTGCTATCCTTGACACATGGTTTCAAAAGACCAGCTATTGGGCTTCTCACAATGCCTCTTCCATTTCATCATTATATTTAAATATATAGGCTACTACTGTGTTACTTTGGGGAACTAATTGGGTGTTTTTGTTCTCTCAGGATAAAGGGGACGAGTTCATGTACACAGGTAGTGGAGGCCGTGACCTCTCAGGCAACAAGAGGACAGCCGAGCAATCGTGTGACCAGAAACTGACCAGGATGAACAGGTAAAGAGATTCAGTTGGTGTACTGAGAGTCTTAAGTGATCACCCAAACCAAGATTTAATTGTTCTGCCATGGAGGCTACAGACCACCAAATAATTTACGCATTTGGCAGTGTTAGCAAACTGTACCTGGCAGATGCCCTATTTGGATTTAGAACTTCATCTTTCGGCAGGAAGTAGTTTAATTCAAATTTCAAGTAAGGCCAAACAAAATAATATGTGTTTACTGTTACATGCATTTTGAAAATAGGGTAGGTAGGTAGGCTTTTTTCTTTTATTTACTCCAAAATTTTATGACATATTTTTGGGGTAGGTAGGCACATCGCAAATTTACTCAATTTTTTTTCCATGTATGTAGGTCAGTGTAAATTGTGGTCCTGTCACATTTCTGAACACTACGTTTTAAGCTTTTAGCTGTTTTGTATGTGTGCTGGTATATGTAACTGCACAAAACAGTTTTTCTCTCCACAGTATATTTTCTTTCCTATTTGTGTTGTACTTTCAAGAATAAATATGTTTTAAATACATTGTTCATTCCTGTCAGCCTGTGTTTGCTGTTGGTACTTCTATCCTTGGCATCACACTCCTCGGATCTGGTTATTCTTCTATTGTATGATGCATACTATGTATTGAGATATTCACCTGTAATGCACCGTGGCCTCTACCCTAGTCTTTTGATCATGTGCAAATTCTGTATGGACGATGCCTCAGTGGCTACTGAATGTCAAATCAGACTCAAATTCACATCACCCGTTGAGTCTACAATATGCCACAAATGATTTTCAAATCCGAATTGACAACAATTATGGTATACCCTTCATTTTAATGATTTTTACATCTATTGTGGTGTGTGTGTGTAGAATGTGTGTGCAGAAATCAGCAAGCATTATATAATTTTGTATCAAGTATTACAAATCTAAATTAATTTGAATGTTTTCTCCCCACTTTTATCCACATCAGACCTCGTCCCTTGCATTCATAATAGATGTACATGTATGCTTTGTTAAAACGAGAGTCCAGGGTTTTTTTTAGCCACTTTTCCTTTATCGAATTCAATTTTTGAAATTAAATAAACTCAATTTTTTTGCGCACCTTCCAAGTTTTCAATCTTTCAAACAACAAAAAACTCAATTATTCAAGGTTTTAATCTTTCAAAGAACAAAACTCAATTTTTCAAGCCTTTGATCGTTCAGTGATCAAAAAACTCAATTTTTATTCATTTTCATATAAAAAAACATGCATAATCATATTTATGCAACCTCATTCTGTGAACACACACAATCTTTCTATTAGGCATAAAATCAGAACAAGCATATGACCATATGTAAACTTACCATCCAACTACGTATACATAACAACACCACCAGCAATCGTTGGGATCTCGAAATTGCCCGTTTTTATGATCATCACAAATGTTGTGTTGGACATACATTTAACTGAAAACAACTTTGAAAACTACTTTAAATTGTATATAAAGGACAAGTATTTAGTCCCGAGAGATCTTCAAATCGGAGTGGGTAAAGGCCGAAAACGAAGTGTCAAAAAACGAAAATGCCATGGGACTGATCGCGAACACTTGACAGAGATATCAGGGATTCATACAAGTCGCTTTTTACCACCGAATACCGGTGGTAAAAAAAAATTGAAAACTCAATTCGTATGGCAGGAAACTCAATTGCTTTCGTTTTACTGGACAAATACTCAATTTTTCGTGGAAAACTCAATTCGCCAGACATGGTCAAAGTTAATTTGACATCCCCAAATTACGAAATAAACTCAATCGAATGACGATCTTACCGTGAAAACGACACTAACAGGCGCCGGGAGCATGCCACCACGTGTGGTGTTGTTGTTGTTAACGACTTCGAGTATGCTGATCACAGCGCCGCGTAGCGGCAGACACAATTGCTTGCATACATTATTTCCGGAACCCTCAAACGTTTATTGTGTGGCAGCCTGCATTCGTACTGCCGAGGGTTTCCAAACTATCACTGAAGTTTGACAACAGGGACTGCCGCCCAAAAGTTTTTATCGGTCATCTGTCGCCGTAAAAGTTATTTTTTTCTTCAACTTCAGACAGACCCTGTGTAGCTGTTGTTGTCATCTTTAAATCGCGTAGATCATCAATTTGTCCGCCAGAGTTGCAAGTTTCAGAAATGAAATACAAAGAAAAATCTGCCCTCGCGTTGTTACGTAGTTGAAAACTTTTGTGCCTTACTTCCCTATTTTGAAAGTGAACTCTTCCAATTCGATTCATCGGCTTGTGGGCTTACAACACGGGTCAGTGGAAGTTTCCATTACCGCAATAGGGTTGACAGCCGACAGACAGTCTTGCGCTTTGTAGAGCCACGTGCCTGCAGTCAGTCGACCATATTTCCCGGATAAATCTGGACCGTGATGCCGACGTTCGGTCCATTCAGTATCCATCAAACACGAAGTAAAAAGTGAAATGTCCAGCGATGTCAAAGATTGAAAATACATCAAGACTAAACGTCTAAATTTCACATGACTTGCTAAAGCCAAGACCTGCAATCATGATCGGGTTGTATTTTTGTAAAGTACATAGACTGGTCTACAACTTCACTCGTGAGATGTCAGTGCGACTGACACTGCGACGAGACCAGGCTGCATATTTTATCTTCGTCTGCGCCATAAAGTTGACTCCTCGTTGATTATAAACAATAAATTTTCATAGTTGGAAGAGTAATGGAAAACCATACTTTAAATACGAGGTGACCTCCAGAACTGGATTTTGGAAAACTTAACAGGAGATAAATAGCACTCAAGAAATTTGCTTAAAAAATTTAACATTGAGTAAATGTGACCATCCAAAATATTCGGTAGTTTTCAGAAAATTTAGACTTTAGAACTTGGCAGATCTGTCTCATGTAAAAACTTTATTAAACTTTAATTCAGTAACAATCTGCAGAGGCTGTGTTTGGTGCAGTTAGCTGCAGACAAGAGGGCATGTTTCCTGGTTCGATCGTTTGCTGTTTTGAACAATTACTGCTTGATTTCTCCCTCCGATTTCATTCGTGATATAGATCCCCATGTCCATTGTTATTCAGACTGATCTTGTGGTACGGTACATGTAAATCTCTCGGTTTTTATACTTCATTCGATGAAAACTTTAGCTGAAGACGCGCTGAATAGAATGAGTTTTATTGAATTTGGATATTGGGTAGATGAAAATGTTTTGTCAAAAATAACCCCTGCTCATAGTATAATATATTGACCATATTAAAACACACCAACAACATCCTGTGCATGGTGGTGGTTGAAATATTTGAGAACTGAATACCAATAGGTAAATCGGTGGTAAAAAAATTTGAAAACTCAATTGCAATCTTTGAATCGGCGGTTAAAAATTTTGAAAACTCAATTTCACCATTGTGAAAACTCAATTTTGAGTAATATTGAGTTTTCGGTGGTAAAATTTTTGACTTGTATGAATCCCTGGATATATACGCGTCTTTGAGGATCGACAGAGACAAATAGGCCAACTTTATGAATTACAACCGCTTACATAATGCTACAGGTCATCCTTTCTAAACAATATTTAAAGTAAAATGTATATTTAAGGTATTTATATTGCCGCAAAATCATCCGCATGCCGACTGTCAAACAACGGGATATGAAGTCACAGACATGTGTTCTGCATAAACGTAGTGCCTCAAAATAGATATTTTGATTGGTCAGAATTCAAGAAACGAAGTCGGTCATTGGACAAGGCCAGATCCCAACCATCTCTATGCTATACTGACTTGATCTATCGACCGCCATTTTGCAGTGCGAAGGCGATGGAAATGTCAAATTTATGGTCGATTTTATATCCTTTGATGAATAAATTTTCATATAGAGACGGCAAGGACGCATTTTATGGATAATCAAGAAGTTATAAATCGCCATGCATGGCAGTGTGCATATGTGAGTTAGCTATTGGGACCGCCGATTTCGATTCACTCTAGACGGTTTCTTGAAAATTAACGACAACAACAAGACGATTTTGCTCGAGAATTTGTTATTACAGTCGAACATTTTTATTTGGGAACTCGACTTATCTCTTGGAAAACTCAATTTTGATTCAGTATAAATCAATTTTCGGCGCACATCTTCCCATCGATGGAAAAACTCAATTTTTTGGGTCAAAACTCGATTTCAAAATTGTCCAAAAACTCAAAGTGGATAAACCCCCCCCCCCCCCGAAGAGTATACTGTCGATATGATGAATGAATTGTACACAAAGCTTGCCATGCAGGCAAAGTTGAATCTTTTAATGCCTAAATCATTTACATGTAGTTCAGCAACGGAACATGAAAGAAATGGGATTCCTCCTCGACAGTTCGACCGACGAAGGGCAAGTTATTTCGTAATTCGTGTCCAAGTCAGATGTGCCATGGATATCCTCAAATATTTCCCCTAACGGGTTTGATGACATACTGTTTCACCATGCCATGCTTGCCAGACACATAAGGACAGTGGCACCTGAAACAATACAAAAGTACAATATTATTATTAAAAAAGGTGGTGATATTTAACAGTATGATGCTGTTTTTTACCCCTCGGCCATTTTGGCCTCGGGGTATTGTCGTCGCCATGTACGTCCGTACGTCCGTCCGTTACCGCATTTTAGGCAAAACCGCTTGAGACACAACCACCAAATTTTCAACACTTATTTATATAGTGCTAAGTCAGACGCCTATCGAAAATGGCTTCCCTCGGCCCATATTTTACAGAGTTCTGCCCCTTTACAGATTTTTTAATTTCTATTTCTGTCCTATATGCCTGAGTGTAACCAACTATATCTGCAGAACTGTGTTCAGTATAGCTACTATATTTTGGAAACTTGTTTATATTGTTGTATTCTACAAGCCAACAAAGGATTAATCGCCTGGGCTTCTGGAGTTATGCCCCTTTCGGATGTAGTAATCTTCGATTTTTTTAGTTGTAGCTGAATGTACAAGTTATATCTGCAGATCCGTCTTCGGTACAGCTTATTCGTCTTGGTTCTTATTTCACAGAGTGCTAAGTCAGACACCAATCGAAAGTGGCGCCCCTCGGCCCATACTTTACAGAGTTATGCCCCTTTACAGATATATTAATTTCTATTTCTGTCCTATATCCCTGAATGTAACCAACTATATCTGCAGAACTGTGTTCGATATAGCTACTATATATTTTGGAAACTTGTTTATATTGTTGTATTCTACAAGCCAACAAAGGATTACTCGCCTCGGCTTATGGAGTTATGCCCCTTTCGGATGTAGTAATCTTCGATTTTTTTAGTTGTAGCTGAATGTACAAGTTATATCTGCAGATCCGTCTTCGGTACAGCTTATTCGTCTTGGTTCTTATTTCACAGAGTGCTAAGTCAGACACCAATCGAAAGTGGCGCCCCTCGGCCCATACTTTACAGAGTTATGCCCCTTTACAGATATATTAATTTCTATTTCTGTCCTATATCCCTGAATGTAACCAACTATATCTGCAGAACTGTGTTCGATATAGCTACTATATTTTGGAAACTTATTTATATTTCTGTATTCTACAAGCCAACAAAGGATTACTCGCCTCGGCTTATGGAGCTATGCCCCTTTCAGATGTAATAATCTCCGATTTTGTTATATGTAGTTGAATGTACAAGTTATATCTGCAGATCCGTGTTCGGTACAGCTTATTTGTCTCGATTCTTATTTTACAGAGTGCTAAGTCAGACGCCTGTCGAAAGTGGCATCGACCCATATTTTACAAAGTTATGCCCCTTGACAGATATATAATTTTTCTATTTCTGTCCTATATGCCTGAATGTAACCAACTACCAGTATATCTTAATCATCCCACATAGAACTATCTCTTCCCCAATTCACACTACACATGGGTCTCAATCACTTGGGGAATTTAGCCGAGGGGTTTTGATTAGATCAATCTCATGTTAAACATTACAAGTGCACCAAATAACATGTATACTCTGGAAACATGTCCACAACATGACTATTGACTCAAAAGTATTTAAGTCTGGTATCTTTGCTTCAGACAAAACGTTGTTGTTGTAATGCTGGGCAAATCTGCTGGCAAAAGTCACACTATGTTGTAAAAGTCACTTGTGAATCACATATAAAAACTGGTCTGGAGGTTCAGTGAGACGAACCGACTAGATATCTCTGCCAGATGGGAAAATACACCATTTGATGATCACAAAAAAGCCAAACGAATATTCCATCAAAAGACAAAACGTATATTCGTGCATGCAGTTCTCGAAATATTTTCTGAAATGACGACATATTTATTCGAAATGAATTTCACGTTCGGTTTTTGCGTTTGAAACTGTGTGACCAAATATGTGTTGGGTGACTCCGGTCATGTTAGAAACCTCGTGAAAACTCTTCAGATCGAAATGCTTCAGAAATAATTCAGACGTCTACAGTGTCACAACATACCTGAATTTCTTTATCAACAGAAAACCAGCTCGTCACGATCATTCATGACGCATCGCAATGATTTGGCCAGTTTGATTTGAAATAAAATGCGAGTTTAGTTTTTTCACCACAAACTCAAACGAATATTCCGTCAAATATCGATTAAACTGAAAAAGTATCTACAAATCAACAAACCTTCGCCGCAGGTATGCTACCGCCATGTTGCAGGCCTCTTGTGAGACAACAGGTGAGTGACAATCACTCGCCTTATTTATTCTCAGGAGTGTGGTTAGCACCTAAAATCACACCCCTTAAGGGGAGAGGCTGGTTGGCTTGGGTGCATATGCTGGATCTCCGGTTCTGCTAAACCTAGGACCATGAAATTGTGTACAGGTGCAGAGATGGATAAAATATGATTGTATGCAAATTTTCACGTGGTAACGTGACTAGAACCACACCTGCAGCGCCTCCTAGGACATTTTCAATAAACGTTACGAGGAAAAATCGTTTGACCCGTGTTTTGATTTTTATTGCACCAAACATTTATATTTTACATTACTGAGTGTGTATGCACATTATTAGAACATTTTAATATGGTATGATTGTGATAATCATTGATTTACAGGACTACAAATTTGGTAATACTTTTCACTGAAAAAAATTGCTGCAAAAGGTTCCCAGGTAACAGCCACATAACATAATTTCCCACTGAAAAGCATTTAATAATGTGTGTTCATATCGTAGGAATATTCCCTGAAATTTTCTTGAAGATCCATAAATAAATAGCGGCAAACGACTTTTCCCAAGGAACGATATCGGCCGAAAAACTGATTTTAGAGAAAATGGGCCATAAACATTTGCTAGCCAAATGCTTGGTTGTGCACCATCAAAGTGGCGCTCTGGAGCATAAAAACTGTAGTTTTATTCGGTTTCTACAGCCACGAGTCCTTTCTACTATTTCCTTGACAACTTGGCGCGTTCAAACGGTACAAAAATTGTGCATAGGCATGATTTATTGTTTCTTTCATGCTTTAAACAGTTGAAGCGATGAAACAGCCGCCATTTCCTTCTGAGCGGTTGCTAAGGAATTGACCGATCGCGCATGCTCACAGAAGTGATATGGTAATGAGATTTTGCCATAAAAGGATGTTTCCGAGACCCCGAGACGTATGATAATGAGCTTCTGCCATATATGGATGTTTCTGTAAGAGTTCTACAATATTTTCTCTCTGGAATACACCGGATTGAGGCGGAGATTGCCGATCTAACCCAAATTCACGTTACAGCTTGTAACTTCCGCGTTTATTGCTCAAATCTACACCTGCTATTGCTATGCCTATATCCTCCTTAAGCTTAAGAGATCCAGAAGCAGAATAAAAGTTATCTCCCCTTAGGGAGCTCAGTCGTGTTACTCTACGCATGTGCCCCCGTGAATACTTCCTCTTTCTTCCTGCATCTGCCAGCGTGTAGACGTCTTTGAAAAGAGTTCCTGTTAAATTCTAGTTTTAGATTAACCTAGGCTTATTTTCTGAAGCTAACTACTAGCATATTTACATTGGACTAATGTCTAATCAAACATTCCCTGAAAATTCCAAACGTTGCCGTTCCGGCTTTCTTGGTGTATTTTGAATTCCCGTTCGCCCACGTGCAGCCCTCGACATCACGCAAGGAGCGGGGCTGTGGACATCTTTGTTGTCGGCGGGTCACCTGTTTGGACTGTTGTACTGGAATGATGCTACCGGGTGGAGTTACGCCCAGGATTTACGTTTTACAACGAGAACATCGTCTCAGGACTACAAGATTTCTGTTGGGAAGTATTCTTGCTAATTTTTAAATAACATAATGGCCATCAGAGAATTCTCTGCCATTCACTCTCGTTGTTGTTGTTGATTTGTCCTCGACATGACGCATGTTTCTGGGCCATTCACTTATGGTAGCGTACGCACTATGCATACAGTTGAATGTGCTTACCAAAATTGATAAATCAAGTATCTGTTTATTCGTTGATATCTTTTGATCAAGAAAGAGAACACGCAGAGGATTCTCTGCCATTTACTTTCGTTGTTGTTGTTTTGCCCTCGACGTCATGCAGGTCGGGGCCATACACTACACCTTGCGTACGCACTATGCTTTCAGTTGAATGTGCCTACCAAATTACTCTCTTTATGTAATCAAGTTTTATCACTTGATTTGTTGATATCTTTTATCAAGAAAGAGAACATGAGATTTTATTAAGAAATTGTGCATATACTTTGGAACACAATTCTGCAAGTAAATATTGCATGTTTTATACGGCCGCCAAAAGGCGGACGTATTATGTGGTGGTGGTTTCCGTCCGTCTGTCCGGTTCTCGTGTCCGGTCTATATCTGGGACAGTTTCCTATCTACAGTTCCAATTTTTGGTGAGTGCATGGATACCATCATCTTCATTTTATCCAGCCAATTTCTACGTTCCCACTTCGAACTTCCCTTGATATATCTGGACCCCTTCAATGTTCAAATAACTTATAAATAGACAAGAGACGTCACTGACCTCGAAAACATTTGAAATTCGAAATAGGTCGCACAAGAGCGTTATTTATTGACTGACCTAATTAGTGGGCACCATATTAGGAGGAAGGACGCCACTAATAGAGGATGATGTCCCTCTATGTGACTTCACTCGCAATCGATGTGTACGATCTGATTGGTTCTTCTGTCGTTAGCTGGTGAAGTTTACACCTCGGATTTTGAATGCTGAAGGGGTCAGATAAATCAAGGCAGGTTCGAAGTTGGAACTTAGAAATTGGCTGGATAAAATGAAGATGGGATACCATATGGTGAGACGATGCGTCGCGTACCAAAATGAAGGTCAAGGTCAGAGGTCAAAGGTCACTGGCCTAAAAAACAGGAAATTACTGAAGTGTTCGTGTCCGGTCTATATCTGTGAACGTTTTCTATCCACAGTTGCAGTTTGTTGTGAGTGGATACGCTAGGTGGAGACGATGTGTCGCGTACCAAAATTGAGGTCGAGGTCAGAGGTCAAAGGTCATTGTTGCCTAAAATCAGGAAATCATTGATCATTGACAGTTTTCTATCTACAGTTCTAATTTTTGGTGAGTGGATGCCCTAGGCGAGAATGATGTGTTGCATACCAAATGTAGGTCGAGGTCAGAGATCAAAGGTCAGTGTGACTGAAAAATCAGGAAATCATTAATAATTTCTAATTTTTTGTGAGTGGATTCAATAGGGGGAAATGAAGTGTAGCATACCAAAAAAATAGGTCAAGGTCGAAGGTCAAAGGTCACTGTGACCCCAAAATCAGGAAATTATTAAAAATAATTTTTTTTTGTGTCAGTAGATACATTCGGGGGACATGATGTGTCACCTACCAAAATGTAGGTCAAGGTCAAAGGTCAAAGTCACTGTGACCCCAAAAGCGTGAAATTGTTAAAAATCATGATTTTTTTAATCCATTGAGAAATTATAGGAAGCCGTTTTGTCCTGCACCAAAATTTAGATCAAGGTCAAATAGTCAAGATCACTGTGACCCCAGAATCAAGGTCAAAGGTCAGTGTGACCTAAAAATCAGGAAATAATTAAAAAATACTAATTTTTTGGGAGTGGATTCAATAGGGAAATGAAGTATCACATACCAAAAATTAGGTCAAAGGTCACTGTGACCCCAACATCAGGAAATTATTAAAAACCATGTTTTCTTGTGTCCATTGAGAAATTACGGGGAGACGGATTGTCATGTACCAAAATTTAGGTCCAGGTCAATGGCCCAGGTCACTGTGACCCCAGAATAAAAAAATCTTAAGATGTTTTTGTTTTTTTTTGTTTTTTTTGTTGGGTGGACATGATGTGCCACATACCAAAATGTAGGCCAAGGCCGAACGTCAAGGTCACTGTGATCCCCAAAATCATGAAATTCATAAAACTCTGATTTTTCATTGATACCATTGAGTCCATTGATACATTGAGGGAAGACGATGTGTCGTGTACCAAAATTTAGGTCAGGTCAAAGTTCAAGGTCACTGTGACCCCAACATCAGGAAATCATCAGAAATAACTATTTTTCTGCCAGTAGATGCATTAGAGGGACATGTGTTACATACCAAAATGTGAGTCAAAGGTCAAGGTCACTGTGACCCCAAAATCAAGAAATCATTAAGTCACATTTTCATATGCCTGTCGAAGACGAAGTCGTGTAATGTGATGTTGCGTTCTGTCCATTCATCCATTAACACTTGTTGTCCATGTGATCATGGTGATATCTCTAGTTTCAAGGTATGATTGGTACCAAACTTGGAGTATACCTTACTCGCATGACAAAGAGGAGCCATACATTTTGAGATCAATTTGTCAAAAATCAAGTTTAGCTGAATATATGTGTTAGGTTGGAATATTAGTTCTCTCCCCTACATGTATATGGCATTTGTCCTGTGGCGTTCTCGCCCATGTTTGAAACGGCTACATCTAAAACTGTTGTGACATAAAAACCATACATTTACTAACTCAATGGGGAGAGGGGTCCTTCATGAACTTCATACCTGTTTATTAACTCAAGAACAAAGGTTTACTTCATCACTTCCTCAGTGCTTCGGATTTGAAAAATCCAGAAGAGCTAAAAATCGCTCTTCTAATTTTGTCAAGAAGAGCGATCACTCCTCTAAAAAAAACCCTTCTAAAAACTTTTAGAAGAGCTATTTACGAGAATGGGGATGTAACTAGTACATGTAGTAATTCCCATTTTATGATTCTTCTTGCAAGAAAAGAATTAGTATTATTTTCAAACTTCTTAACATTATGAAATGCGACATCAATATTATCTGACAATCATGTATGAAATGTTGATAATAAACGTAAGCGAAACCAGTTATCCCTGATGTGTTTCATTGTTATCCCTTTATTTCGTTCTGTGCCTTTCCTCGGATTCTGCGATGTTTGAGAATTTTGTCAATGTTTTGCGCAGTTTGCGCCAAACTTCTGTTACGGTACCATGCCGTTTTCGGCCGTATACGATAGAACACCACCAGTGTTCCGCCTTTTAAATGTTTCTAGTGTAACTGTTGGTGGAAGTTTTGTAGCCATTTCACTTATTCGCAGCCACAATCGAGCAAACAAATCCCAAAATCAGACGAGCGCGCCAACAACAATATGTCCGTCGACAATCCACACACAGCTGTATCCGCCGCTGTGATTGGTCAGTATTACACACAGCTGTAGAAATTTAACCAATTATAAGCGAGGACGTTTCGGTCCTCGGTTAAATCCGAACCAAGTTTAACTCCTTTGCCAGAAGAGCTCGCACACTTCCGGATTTTCGTGATCGAAACGTCTTGCGTTTTCATGGAAAGTTATTAGAGGTAAATAAAGATTATTCCATACGATAAATTGAAGAAGCGCGAAAAAAAGAGCCTCTAAATTTTTATTCAGGCGAGCGATTGAGCGCTTTCGCTCTCGCGCTTCTTAAATCCGAAGCACTGCTTCCTAATTCCTTCATGAAAAATTCTCTCAGCTGATGGGAATCCATTTGCAGGAAAACTACTATTTTCTTGTGTTTGACTTGTCGATTTCAGTGTGGGATATGTGAGCTCTCGGCTCTTGCTTCAAGGTCAACTATAGTTACCAGGTCATTTCCAGCGTGACAGACGGGACAAGATAGCCACCCTGTGATGTTAACACAACTCTCTACCAAACTAAATTTAATAAAAATCTAAGCAAAAACTTATCAGTGGTTAGTGAACTAGTTGTACTTTAACTTAAGACAGAAACATTGAAATAATTATTATTAATATTTTTTTTTTCAACTGGAATTGACAAATGTGACAGACGGGACAAGCAGGGACCACGCATTTGAAAAGGGAATAGATAAGATAGATTTCTATCGCCTTCTCAAATGAAAATCAACTTTTAATGTCAATCAAATGTTAGTGGACTAATCAAGTAATCGGAGTTAGGGTTGACAGTTTTTTCTATGAAGAAGATTAATTATGGATTTTTGCCACTTAGTGACGTGACAGACGGGACAACTTATCGTGACAGACGGGACATTATCTCGTGCCCTATAAATTATCTTCCTGTTTCCAGACTTTTTTTAATCATGTAGATCAATGCTACAATTAAGATGTTCATTGTGCACTAGTTTACTTCACATTGTTTGGTTTTAGGTTATATTTTCACAAAATCCGCTGTTATCAGTTCAGTGTCCCGTCTGTCACATGTCCCGTCTGTCACATGTCCCGTCTGTCACAATTTAATGTATTTACACATTTGTATGTATTTTGTATTGCAAACTTAATTTTTCAAGGCATAGAGGGTTGTGCATTCATCAGAATGTTCATTGCATCTGGATTACTAAACATTTTTTGGTTTGGGGCCTTACGAACGCAAAACTCAATAATCTATGGCTGCTTTTTGAAGCGTTTTGTGACAGACGGGACAGATATGGAGTTGAAATTTTTATCAGCGTATTTGACCAAGAATGAAATAATTAATTGCATCTGGTTGAGAAGGTGTTACAGTAGATAAATAATAATGTTACTGGCTTTTTTCCTTCTTAAAATTTATTGTACTCAAGAAAAACCTAAAAAATCATCCGTTTTTGTGACAGACGGCACACCTACACCACGCAGTAAATTTTTTCAATTATTTTGGAAATAATTACTTTAATTGTAAAATGGTATTCACTGTGGAACTTAGACATGATGGTGTATTCAAAAAACAAAGAAACGTTTTGTTGAGCTAAGTTTCTCTGTCTGGAAGAAAATCCATATTCGAGTGCAGATTTTTTAAAACCTGACAGTTGCAGATGACAAAAAACCTACTTTCTTGAAACTTTGACTAATATAGCTTAAATAAAAATCACAATTAAGTATGCTGATGGAAAGTGAAAATTTGTCACCCGTGCAACGTTTATGTGGAAATGACCATCAGGAGTTAAGCCCATTTTAATTTGTTAAGCCCATTTTAGTTTGTCATTGAATACAAGATGTGATATATATGTTACATTCTCAGAAGCACAAAATTGTAGATCTTTCTCTGGATTGCTAGCTACCAGTTGGAATCAAGGCTATTGACACTATGGGCTCCGGCTTCTTCCATTCTATCGACTACTGCTGATGTTCATCCACAGCCTAGTACTCTACTACAACGGGCTTCGACTTCTCTTCAACGATCTTAGCCTGTCTTTCTTCTACTACTGCTTCGTCCAAAACATCTTTTTGGGCTACAGCATTTTTTGATCCTCATGAATTTGATTACCATTATTAACTGTATGATCAATTGATCTAATACTTTTGAGGACTGATAAGAATTTGACCTCAAATTTGATGTGATTCAGGATTGAACATTGTTTTCATGGATTTTATTGAAAAACACCAGTTATCTTCTTGTATAGAAACACGTTTCTCTGTCACCGCCTCACCTGCGGGTTTCTGCTTGCGGATCTTTAACTTCGATCAACGTATGACAACCATGTCATCCACTTGATCGTCTGTTGCTGTCTACTTTTTGCGTCACATTTCTGCCACGCCACCGCTTGCTAGGACCGGTCTTTCCCTATTGCATCTACGTCTTTTCATCGGGGCCTCAACGATGTTTCAAAGCCTGATCGTCGTTCGTCTTCTGCATCATCTGCTTCTGTTCGGGAGTCATCACCCCCAGCGGACGTCAATTCTGTAGACACGGATGCGTTTACATTTGCAGATAAGATGGCGGCACTGACTGCTCTCGATCCTGTGTTGTCTGAGCCTACAAGTACTGTCTCTTCTTCTACTCGTTCTTGACGCAAGCGTGTGACAGCGGTTTTTCTTCTGTCTTTTCATCCGGACCTTCGTTGACGTCAACTCGCACTTCCTGTGCTCCGTCTCCAGAATGGGCATTCATATTTACTTCTTACTGGAACCTTCGTTCATGTTTTACAAACTCCATGATGGTTTTTCTCCCAGACAAACCTCCTGTACTGGATCGCGTTTTGGATCAAGTATTGAAGTTTTCCAAGCCGTCCTCCCTTAGCCTCTCATCCTAGGGAGTTTATCATCTTCAGGAGATGTTTTTCTCGCCATTCAGCGTATTACGTCGTACACCAACTGGGTCTTGTCACCACAGCTCGACTCGCATTCGATCCTGCCATCCGTCAGCTTGATGGGTCGATGCTTCTGTCCCCCGATCACCTTTCCTACCTACAGGGTTTTCCTTGACACGCTGAACAAGTCTAACTGTCACCTATTCTTATGCTTCTCCTCTTCAGTCTCCGCGCTAGCATTTCCTAGGTCGGGGTCCGGTTTCAGCTAGAACCCAACTGATGCACCAGCCATTGACTTCTAAGTTCATGTTCTATAACGCAATTGAGTCTGTTTGGCCTGGTATTCACGAGGAGAGGAGGTACTTCCTTCGGCAGTACTTATACTAAAATTGGAACATTACATAGTGAGAAGATCTTGAGTCATTAAGAAATGGAATCCTCTTCATCTTCCAGACCCAGCCCAGGTTTATCTCCCGATGCGCATGATCCGAGATGGTTCAACTAATTCCACCTGTCACCACCTCCTCATTTCAAGATGACGTCGGTTTTCCATCGATCCGGGCCTGTGTACATCACCGCTCACCCTCAGAAGTCTGAGTTGGTACCGGCACAGTTCCGTCCGGTAGACCGGTCGATCAAGCTTCAGACGTTGGTACTAAGTTCTTGTCATCGTCTTCACAGCCCCTTCATCTCTGGCAAGATCTTCTAGGTCTTCTCTCATCACGCAGGACCCTCAGAAGTCTGGACGTCTCCATGTTCGGCCGCTGCAGTACCATCTTCTTCCGTATCGTCAGATGTCATTCCTCAATCCTCTAGTTCCGGTTTGACCCCCTATATCCACATCTGATTTGGTGGCAGTCCCGTCACAATGTCCCTTTCCTATCTCCGACTCCAGATTACCATCTCTACACCGATGCTTCCGCTCTACACCGATGCTTCCGTGTCAGGCTGGGGAGTCCATCTAGACGAACTAGAGGTGTCCGCCAGATGGCCGAGGTCGGATGCCAGACTTCATATCAACCTTCTAGTCATCCTAGCAGTTCAGCATTGGAGTTGTCTTCTCATGAATTCGTCCCTAGAGAGTCTCATCGCAACGAACAACTCTACTGTCATTGCTTACATCAACTAAATGGGTACCACCCGATCTTACTCAACATTTCATCTGGTTGGGACTCTCTTCGACTGGGCTCTACTACATCACTGCCATCTCACCGCTTGCCATGTTCCGGGTCGGCTCTATGTCTTAGCGGATCGCCTTCTCGTCCCGACACCGTACTTCAAACCGAATGGCAGTTTCATCCGGAGGTCTTCCAATGCATCATCAGCATCTGGGAGCCCCCTTGATCGACCTGTTTGGGACGAGGAACAATGCACAGCTCCCCCTCTTCATCAGCCCGATTTTGGACACTCGAGCCTTCGTCATTGATGCTCTATCGATCGGCTGGGACAACTTCCTTGCATATGCCTACCCTTCCATTTCACTGCTTCAGGAAGTTCTACTAAAGATTGCTCAGCACGACTGCGTCATCCTGCTCGTTGTTCCATTGGTGGCCTCGTCAACCGTGGTTTCCGGCTCTGGTTCCTCTTCTCATCGCTCCACCATGCCGCCTACCAGCTCTGCCCGGCCTGTTGCGTCATCCTCACGGGATAGCCCACAACTCCCAGTGGCGCAACTTACACGTCTGCAGACTATCCAGGGTGCACTCACAGATTAGATTATTTTTTACACAGTGAAACTGACCTTACTGACATATGCGTTCGTGTGCAAACACGGATTAACAAGTGAAGAAATTAAAACAATAGCACAGTTCATTTCCCGCCTAATCACCCACGCCAGCACTCAATCACAATAGATCTCCACTTCTTTACTTAGCTAGCTACTGTAAAGATCGTGTGTAAAGCTCCAGCGTATTACGGAAGGATTTTACGTTTACAACGAGTGATAACATCATCTACAAGTCTACAAAGCAACGAAAAGATCAAGTTGGGAAGTATTCTTGTGTATATCTGTCGATAAAATAATGGCCTCTATGTTCTGTTCCGTCTGTGGGAAGTCTAAATCAACGACCGACTTACATTCTGTTTGTCTTGCGTGTCGAGGCAATATTGCTTGTGATTGTACCCATAGATGTCAGGAGTGTCAACAATGGCCCGATGATTTATTTCAAGATTTAATGACCGGGTCTCGTGCGGGTTCCCTTCCCCCTGGTTTAATGTCGGAGACTAATATCATGACTCCGCCCTCCCATTTTATTGAAAATGGGACGGCGAAGAAGCCTGCATCGATTGGCAGTCCTTGGATGGGCCCTTTACGTTCTTTATTAGATAAAGGTATTGCGCCAAGCACTAGTACTTTTGTTTCTGATCTGTCCACAGGTAAAAGGAAGAAACAGGTAAAAGTAATGGGGTCCGTCCTAGATGAAGGTACGGGAGAGTCAGCCGAGGTCACAGTGGAACTAGATCTTCCCGAAAGTGTGTCCCCCATGGAAATCGAGACGAACGAGATGAGGACCACTTTGACTCCGGGCATAAACACTGGTGACGTTGTAAGTACGCCCGTATGTGCTGTTGGGAATGATATCACTGGGGGGACTCCCGCTGGGAATACCCCGATATCTAATAATTCCCAGGTGTCGTTTGTTGGTCGTCAACCAATTTCGACACTCCCTGTTGCTCCAGGGGCAGCCTTAGGCATGGTAAGTGGTGCTGTAAATAACTATGGTGTAATACCAGGTATAGTTAATTTCAGCACAGCAGACAATACCTCTGGTGGATATAGAGACAATGTATCCATGGTCTTACCAGGAGTAAACTCCACGACCTTACGTAATACCCCAGTCACGGGAGTTATCACGCAAGGCCGGGTAGGATTAAATCCCTTGCAATTGAACACCTCTGGGTTGACAAACGCAGGGGATCGAGGTCATTGTTCTGCAGGAACAATGCCAGTTTCACACTTAATACCTCAGAGTGTTAATAGAAACAATACGGCATTGTTCCAGTCACAACAGGGTATGACTGAGAATGGTTCTGGGTCGGGTGTCATAAACCCATATAGGGCTCATTATCAACTTCCTGTCAGCCAATTCCGGTCGCCTGCGGGTTCCGGTATGGTTAACTCCGGGATTCCGGTTAGGACTTTTCGTCCTTCCGGTCCCACTATAAGGAGGCCTGTTGTGACAAACCCCGGTGGGTTGAGACTTCCGGTTCGTCCGGAAATGCAGTGGGCTAGGCCTATTGCATCCCCTTATAGGCGGGTCTCTAATAGTCCACAAATCAATACGGGAGTTCCGGTTATTGATGGTTCTCTGTCTGCTGTTATTCTGCAAAGAATGGAACAACAGGCAGCTGAACTAGATCAGTTCCGGCGACTCTTGACTTCCGCTTCCGGTACTGTTCAGGTTCCATCCCCGGTTCCGACACAGCTTCCGGTAGTATCGTCTGATCCGATTGATTTGTCTACTGACCCATCGATGAGACGTCAGGGGGTCGCGCAACGTCAATCCATTGAGGATAATGACAGTGATCATGATCCGGAGAGACGTTCATATTCAGAGGTACTAGAAGCTCTGTACGAGTTGTACCCTAATATGTCACGACCCCCACCGCCGACATCCTCTCGCCTACATACTATGGCAGAGGCTCCGTCGACAACTACCATGCAGACGTCGTCACTTCCTGCGTCAGATGCCATTCATGGTTTATGTTCCGTTCTTGATACGGTTTTAGCCCAGCCTAAAACAATGCAGGAACGTATTACAAGAACGGGAAAACGTGCACTCTTTAGACCGGCTTCCGCTTCGGCACCACTTCCGGTGGAGAAGCCCACGTCTAGAGCGTACGGAATTCATGATTCGGCATATGACTTTAAGGCCGCGGAACCGGAACCTGATCTTGCCGACATATGTAAAGGCAACAAGGTCCCTTCCAAGGTCTTGATCCCGCTAACTGATAAGCAGTCTTCTACTATTGAAGAAGCTGCGCGGCAGGGGGTAGCCATAGCCTCTCACATGGACTGGTTTCTAACGGCCATATCCACTGTGTTGAGCAGGTTGTCGCGTTCGCAGTTAGCAGCCAGTAGTAGTCCTGAGCTACAATTACTGGCGGATCTTCAGAACGTGGCTGCTAAAGCTAATGCTGATGCAATGGCTTTAGCCGCGTTCAATGCTGCGATGGTTGTTCATCTGAGACGACAAGCTTACTTGTCTTCCGTTGTCAACCATGCTCCTGATATAGTCATTCGTACTTTGAAGGAGCAATCGCCAGCATCTTCGCTGTTGTTTAATGGCATTATACCGTCTCTAAGGGATACGGTGGAGAAGGCTAAGCCTAATCCTCCGCCTAGAGCGGGTGGTATGGGGACAGGAAAACGTATTTCTACGGACACTTCCGGTCCACCAGCCAAGCAACCTAGGCCGACTACTTCCGCTTCCGGTCCAAAAGGGAAGTCTCAAGCGGCGGGTCGCATGCCACAACAGCAAGGCCAGACCAATCCCAACTATAAAGGTAAAGGGAAAGGTCGTGGCAAAAAGCAGCAGGGCCGGTGACGATTCGGGCCATGTCAATCTCATGACATGGCGGGACCACGAATTGCCTCAACTTCCGGTCCCGCCGAAATCCAGTCTCCCGGTCGGGGGACGACTTCAAGGATTTTGGCGGAATTGGCAAAAACTGGGGATGGATCCGTGGGTAATCCGTACTATTCGATACGGTTACCCCCTAGAATTTACTATAGATCCACCCCTTACTGCTGCTCCCAAGCCCTCCCGTATACCTATACGGAAGGCACACCTTCTGGTAACACAGGCATCTGTGGACAAACTTATCCAGAAGCATGCAGTAATAGAACTTCCGGTCCACGACCGGTCCCCCGGGTTCTATTCTCCGGTCTTCCTTGTGCCAAAGAAGGATACACCGGAAATGCGCATGATAATAAATCTGCGCAGGCTGAACAAGGACTTCCTGATGAAACCCCCTCACTTTCGGATGGAGTCCTTCCGGTCCATCAGGACCGCTCTGGTTCAAGGGGAATGGTTAACTTCCTTGGATCTTCGGGACGCTTACCTGCATATCCCGATTCATCCAAGTTACCGGAAGTACCTGAGATTCCTGGTCGGTGCTCGCCGTTTCCAATTCCAGGTTCTACCTTTCGGTCTAGCCAGTTCCCCTTGGATCTTCACCAGAGTATTTCAGCCAGTGGCGGCGTATCTGCACAGTCGAAGTATCAAATATCATTTTTACCTAGACGATTCCATTATCAGGAATATGTGCAGAATACAACTCCGATGCGATACAACATTTGTATGGCACATCCTCGAACTACTGGGTTATCTCCCACACGAGGAAAAATCGGAGATAACACCGTCACAACAACGGAACTTCCTAGGCGTGGCGTACGACACCAAATTGGTCATTGCTCGGCCACCGGAAGTTCGTTGGTGCAAGATATGTCGCGACATTCCACTGTTCATCAGACATTCTTGCCGCACTGCCATCCAGTTTGCATCAATAATCGGTCTACTGACATCCACACAGGATGTCACACCACGAGGCCGATTACAGTTACGGCCACTAATGATCTATTTAAATCAGCATTGGCCACACAGGCACAGGAATCCCATGATTCCTGTCACAGAGGAAGTCAAACATCACCTATTATGGTGGATGGACCCTCTCAACGTGATGCCTGGTGTAACACTGCTTCCGTTTCAAGCTACTCATCAGCTGTTCACGGATGCTTCGATGCAAGGATGGGGGGCCCACCTCGGATCCAAGTCGATATCAGGCTATTGGACTCCGCAGGAGAGGTTACTCCATATCAATGTGTTAGAGTTCATGGCCGTCAATCGAGCAATACTCTTATTGATACAGGACCTCAAAGGCCAGTCGGTTCTGGTAGCTACAGACAACACAACTGTCTTAGCTTACATCAACAAGATGGGGGGAACTCGGTCCTCGAAGCTTCTGAAGCAGACCGAGATACTCTACCATCTGTGCTGGCAGAACGATATCATACTTCGTGCCAGACACATACCAGGACATCTGAATGTACTAGCCGACGCACTGTCGAGAAAACATCAGATTATACCGACGGAGTGGCAGCTTCACACAGACATTCTGCGCCAAATCGCTCAGATTTGGGAACAACCGCTGATAGATCTGTTCGCTACTCACCTGAATCATCAACTCCCTCTGTATATGTCCCCTGTACTGGATCCTCTAGCAGTGGGAGTCGATGCTCTATCGCAGGATTGGACGGGTCTAATAGCGTATGCTTACCCGCCCCCTTCAATCCTGCCTCTAGTTCTACAAAAGATACGCGCGCATCCATGCGTGGTTTATCTAATTGTCCCTTGGTGGCCAGCTCGTCCGTGGTTTCCCGACCTTCTGGAATTACTGGTAGACGTCCCAAGACGACTACCTCTTTGGGAAAAACTACTTCGTCAACCGAAGTCAGCAATTTTCCACCACAAACCTCAGGCATTCCATCTGCACGCTTGCAAGTGCTCAAGGATCAGCTCACTGAGGTTGGGTTTTCTAGGGAAGCTTCGAGAAGAATGGTCGCTTCCACTCGATCCTCCACATCAGCTTGTTATCAAGGGAAGTGGAGGGTCTTCCATGAGTGGTGTACTGGAAGAAACATTGATGCCCGTTCTGCCTCTGTTCAGCAGATAGCAGATTTCTTGTTACACCTGTTTCAAGACAAGGGTCTTGCTCCATCTACGGTGGATGGTTACAGATCTGCATTATCTAGGATTATTAACCTGTCTACTGGCGTTAATCCTGCCTCTGATCCTAATCTAACAGCTCTGGTTAGATCGTTTAGGATTGACAGGCTTGTCTCTGTACCAAAACTTCCTAAATGGGATTTAGCATTAGTTCTACGGAGTTTATCAGAACCTCCGTTCGAACCCATAACTACAGCCGATCTGAAATTCCTATCCTACAAAACAGTTTTTTTGTTAGCCTTGGCTTCAGCGGCTCGCGTGTCAGAACTACACGCTTTGGATGCTAGGGAAATTAGGCATGATTCTCGATGGACTTATGTGGTACTTACTACCATTCCTGAATTTGTAGCCAAGAACCAATCTCTGTACGACACTTCTTGTAGAGAATTTAGGGTTCCAGCTTTAGCTGATTTCCTTTCCTCAGGGTTAGAATCGGACAACCTTATGTGTCCGGTTCGTGCCCTTACTGTATATATTAGTCGCACTAAAGTACTACGTGCTGGGCGAAGGCGATTATTTATACCATTTTGTCCCCGGAGCCAACAAGAGATATCTAAAAACACTATCTCTTCTTGGCTCTCCAAAACTATTAGGTTAGCCTACGATGGAGTGTCATCGATGCAGGCTGCGTTGTGTGATGTCTCTGCACATGAGATCAGGGCGCTTGGGGCGTCCTGGCCTTTGTGGACCAACAGGTCGGTAACTGATATTATGAGGGCTTGTTTTTGGAGATCTCACACAACCTTCGCATCATACTACTTGAGAGACATGACACTTATCAAGGACGACCTATTTTCCTTGGGACCACTGGTGACAGCGCAGCAGATCACCGGGGTCGGGTCAGCACACAGACACTAGAGGCCTGTGTGTTTTTATCGGTTTTTAATGGTAAGAACACGTTTCCTCATAAAAAACTTTCTTTTAAAAAAGGGGGGGGGCACGTGTATATAACTTCCATTATGTCAGCGCCGATGAGCCTGGGAGGTCTGGGCTTACTATAGGGACAGTGTCTACGATACCGTTATATGACCCTGTCGCTATTGAGTCTTTATGGAAGCCTATTCTTATTTAAGTTTTATGGCCAGCATGAAGTCTCTTGCTGACTTCCGTCTAATCCTCACGCCATTAGTCGCTGTCACTTGGACTTCCCTCCGTCCTGCTTTGGGATTCTCGCATATGTCAGTAAGGTCAGTTTCACTGTGTAAAAAATATAATAAATTTACATGTAATTTTTACATTTTTAAACTGAAACTTACCTTACTGACAGAGTGATGGTCCCACCCGACCTCCCCGCTTGGGATCTTTACATTTACGCGTAAGAAGTGGAGATCTATTGTGATTGAGTGCTGGCGTGGGTGATTAGGCGGGAAATGAACTGTGCTATTGTTTTAATTTCTTCACTTGTTAATCCGTGTTTGCACACGAACGCATATGTCAGTAAGGTAAGTTTCAGTTTAAAAATGTAAAAATTACATGTAAATTTATTATTTCTTCAGCACAAGTGCAGAGACGATGGTTTCCGCCAACCGATCTTCCACATTACAGCTCTATCAATCTAAGTGGACAAACTTCATCTCCTGATGTCGAGGCCGAGACATCGATCCCGATGCTGCCTCTCTTCCCATTGTAGCGGACTTCTTCCTTCACCTACACTGAGATAGGAAGTTTCAAATCAGCATCTTTGAGGTGTACCGGTTAACTTTAGACAGCGTTTTGCGTTTATCTACGGGCATCGACATTAGTCTAGATGACATCTCTGCCCTTCTACTTGCCTTCGCCTTACAGTGTCGCCGTACCCGACAACTGCTACCGATGTGGGTTTTTGGGGTGGTTCTTAGTGCTCTTCTTCGCCAATCTTTCGAACCTCTACGTCAGCCTCTATTAAAGCTGTTTCCTACCAGACTGTTTTTCCTGACGGCCTTCACCTTGGCTTCTAGAGTATCCAAGCTTTCACCCTGGAGAGGAAGTCGATGACCTGGACGGCAGATTGGTCCCCGCATCTCTTTCCGACCACTCTTGTGTTCATCACCCTTGTGAGGCTGTGCGCCAAGGTCCTTGTGCTCTACGTCTGTGTTCTATCCCAGCATTTACAGATTTCATTCATGGCCTTGATGACGACATCCTATTATGTCCTGTTTGAGCAATACGTCACTACCTCAGCTGTACCGAACCAGTTCGGGGTTTTTCGCCGACTTGTTTTTCTCTTTTCATCCAGCTGCTACTCGTGACGTCACCAAGAATACAGTGGCATCTTGGTTGAAGAAGACCATTAAGTGGACATATCTACTTGCCCTCGACGCTCCCCCACTTCTGGCCTCTGCATCTTCCCTTACGAGCCATCGCTACATCATGGCCATTATAGAAGATTTTACCCATGCATTTTCCCATGAAATACGAGCCATCGCTACATCATGGCCATTGTGGTAGAACTTATCCATGGATGACATTGTCCAATCCTGTACTTGGAGTGCCAATTCGACTTTTACCGACTACTATCTGAGAGACATGTAAGTATAGTCAGATAGAGTGACCACGCTAGAGCCGCTGGTGGCTGCCCAGCATGTGGTCCATTAGTTTTCCAAACAAAGGAGGGGGCAGCACCGATCGCCGCAGCACGTCAGCCAGCCAGCCAACTTACATGATCACCGCAGCAAGTCAGCCAGCAGCCAACTTACAAGACAGCTATCAAGGCCTGACACATCGGTGAGTATTATTATAGGTATATTCATGTCAGTGGCAAGGTATTACAGACAGTTGGCGTAAGACGGCGATTACAGTGGTATAAGATGGTCACCTAGTATTCGAAAGTCGCCTGGTATGTACATGACCCTTCTTTCCGTTTTACTAGCTCCACTGGCCCGGGTTCCCTCACCGGGTAATATTGTGTGCCACGTCCACGATCATCTCAGCGGTTACTCTGCATGAATTCAGGAACTACAACAAGGCCGAGGTCCCTACCTCCATCTGTTGGTAGTGTGGCATAGCAATAGCAGGTGTAGATTTGAGCAATAAACATTTATAAACAATGTTGGTATTTATTATCAAATCAAACCTGCGATTGCTTTGATTGCCCAGCTCATCCTCCCCTCATTCTACGGCCTTGCACAAGACACACCTATAGGCTGCAGTAGAAAGAGGAAGTATTCATGGGGGCACATGCGCAGAGTAACCCGACTGAGCTCTATAAGGGGAGATAACTTTTATTCTGCAATTGGATCTCTTAAGGAGGATATATAGGCATAGCAATAGCAGGTTTGATTTGATAATAAATACCAACATTGTTTATAAATGTTTAATTTTCCAATGCGGCAACAACAACGCCAACGATCTGGACCTGGAAATGGTTGTTGTCAACAACTAAAACTTGCCATTTTCAGCGGGTTTAGGCGAATAATGACAGAGACAGTTTAACAACACAAGTAATTACATGTAGGTATTAAACTATTTTCAATGATTTTGTCAGCCAATAAATTTATTTATGTGAAATTTGGGCACATTATGGACGTAAAAAATACAAAATCTCATTTTCAATTTTGTTATTGTTCAGCCCTGATATGTCAACGCGCGTCTCCCCTTAAACGAGTCTAGGCGAGTGATGGGTTATCTCCCTTGATAAGCAATAAATATTTGTAAAGTGGCAAGTACAAACAGTTGTTGCCTTTTCCAGAGCAATTCTGTGCGCTGTTGAAATAATTATTTAAAATTAAAGAGACATTTTAAGTTGCTTTAATTTAATTGTAACATTCTGTAAATAATTATGGTAGATAGTAAAACTCAAATGCACACACATTGTGTGAACAGAAATCAAGGGAAACAACTCTTACAGTACAGTCGTACACATATTTAGGAATTACATTTAACCCATCTGGAACGTGGAAATTGGCCAAAGTTCAACTGAATGGCAAGGCATCTAAGGCATTCTTCAAAATTCGAAAATGTTTTTCATGTAACCCTCCTGGAATCTCCACTTCTTTGCATATATTTGATCATACTATTAAGCCTATTTTACTCTACTGTTCAGAAATATGGGGATCATCCATTGTTACAAAATTGAGTAAAAAATCATTTTTAGATAACTATATTAAGAATGAACCACTTGAAAGACTTAACTTGAAGTACTGTAAATACATTCTGGGGGTCAACTCCAAATGTACAAATTGTGCTGTGTTAGGTGAACTCGGTCGACGTCCTATGCTAATTGATGTTATTTGTTCAATGCTTAAATACTGGCGTCGCTTATTTGAAATGCCTGATGATACGTTATTAAAGAAAGCTTTTGATTTTTCTATCAAATTGGACACCCAAGGAAAAAAGACCTGGGTAACGGGTATTAAATGTATATTGTCATTCTTAAATCTAAGTCATTTATACGAACAGAAAAAAAGTTTATCTGTTGGTAGCTTAGTTTCCAAAGCTGCAAGAAGTTTCTCTTCTGTATTTTGTAACTGGTGGAATGAACAACTGTTTACCGACCGTCCCAACGTAGCGTATGGTAACAAACTCAGAACATATAGAACCTTCAAGCTAAATTTTGTGTTGAAACCTTACTTATCTATTCTGAATCGAGATCATCGCAGTGACTTATGTAAGCTACGAACAAGTAGCCATGACCTTCAGATTGAGAAAGGTAGATTTGCCAAAGTACCAGCAGATAAGCGTTTATGTACTCTTTGCAATGCTGGTAAGGTTGAAGATGAATTCCATTTTTTAATGGAATGTAATAAATATGATAATTTTCGGGACATATTTCTATTTAAATGTGATAGCATGAATGCCAACTTTTCTCAGCTCGATATTTCAAACAAATTTATTTGGCTCTTATCGTGCGAGGATCCAATTATTGTGAAAAATTTAGGTAAGTTTGTTCATGATTGTATGAGCGCACGTAGCAATATGATTGATGGTTCGGCATCTAAACATGACAAATGTGTTACTGGTACAGGAATAACAGATGTTAGCTAATATACGTTTTTAGTGTTACAAACAGATACTAGTCAGTAAGATCATAATTTATTGTAAAATGCCAGCGAAATCGCTGCTCCTGGCATTATTGTTCCTTGTATCACGACTGTTATTTTTCTGTAAATCAAATTATTTCTAATCAACTAGGTTATTCTATATGTATATATACTTAATTATCTTCGCTTGATTGTATATCTGCTCGATAACGGGCGCTGTGATCAGCAAATAAAGAACCTTGAACCTTGAACCTTGTGCCCACTATTAAAGATATCTGCAGAATTTATTACCCAAATTTTCAACGTCAGAAAAATCTTTTTGAAATCTAATTTTGTTTTTTTCTACACTGACTGAAGATAGGGATTCTCTGTCCAGGGCAACGGATTTTGTATGTCCGTCATCCTTTAGCTGTACGAGTAATGTAGGCCCTATTTCGTTGACGTGCAGGTTGAGAGCCCGTGTCGTTATTGTTGTTGTCAAGAGTGAAGATGTGAAACGCTCGACCACTTCTCTCAAAAGCATTTCATCAGAGAAATGGATGGTTAATTCGGCACGATGTACCGACTGGTTGATGAGGAAACAATCCATTAACTAAAACCATGATGGCTTTGGTATGCAACCGTCAAAACTGTCAGAGTTTAAACTTTTACTGCTACGTGCTCGACACGAGGGAATCCCCGCTATAGAGATGCATGCCGGGACTGTGCCAAACTGTGCCTCGTTTTGAAATTAGGGTTCCCCCAAGAATGTGAACCAAAATGGGAGTTTTTGAGTCGCCTCCGCGCTGTGACGGTAGATCAGCTCCTGCGTTTTCATGGATTTGCTTAACTATTTTTTTACAGCCAATAATTACTGATAATTAAAATACATGCGGCATTATTTATCTCCAAAATATTGATGTGGGCGGGTCATGCGAAACAACCTATCAACTGACAACGGCCTTACTGTTTTTAACGACCGCGAAATGCCAGGTGCGCTATAGTCGCGCACCTAGTTCCAAGTTCAGGAGCGCGAAGGCACGAGCGGGATCATGCGCCTGCGCCTTAAAACGAGAGGCTTGATGTTGGCTGCCTCGGGCGACCTCGGATGGAAGTAGATATCTCATTGGCGGAGGGACAACAACTTGTGATCGATCGACCAATCACAGCGGAGGTCTCTTAGCATTCAACGGGTGTTTAAAAAGTTGAACCTGAAAAATAAGGACTCGGCCACGGAAACGGACTGGGTTGCGGGATTTCGGTCAAGTCGCAAAAAGACGGAGGATCGGGTAACCGTAAACACACACATTATTTTGTTGGCCTGATGCATGTTTGTAGACCTGCCATCATGTTTTCTTTGTTTTCTCTGTCTGCTGAAAGCAGTGATGCAGGCATGCAAATTACGCCCCTGGAGTGTTGTCAAAGGGTGATTTAACCCAGTGTTGGCAGTGTTGGACATTGATCACCTTTCTGGTCAACTTTGATCCATGGATATTTGGTATCCAAATATGGTCATTGTTTTGTTGTAGTTCGACTATTTCCAACCCTTTTTATGTATGTTTATGTATATATTACTGATATTCTGGACAAATGAGCAATATTTAATGCTGTACAGTTTGACTTCTTTCGTAGTAGCAGCAGCGAAAATAGGTAAGAGTTGTTAAGGGGAGAAGTTTAAAACTATTTTCCAAATTATTTGCCAGTTGATAATCATACTTCGGATTATGGTGTACATCAACTGAACCGGAAATGTGTTACTTTTTTTCTTAAAGTAAAGTATTAAGAATACTAGCAAATTTAAAAAAAAAAGATTTCTGAATGACTGGTTTCCATGGCAACAGTATCAAAAGGTTAATGACAAATTAAGAAAATGACTGTCATTTGCACTATCATCATGTTACCTGTGGTGTGTCTAAATCTCATAGAAATGTCTCTGGTAGGTATTCCTGTTTTTCATTTAAATTTTGAAAAATGGAAAGTGATAATTTGAAACCAGCTTGTCCCTTTAATATAGCTTCTTTTTTCTTTCAGGGCCTTGGCAAAGAACTGTAATGCTCCACTAGACAACAAAACGGGAGCCGAGGCTAAGGAATGGAAGGGAGGTAAGCCAGTCAGAGTTGTACGTAACTGCAAGGGACGCAAACATTCAAAGTTTGCCCCAGAAGAAGGCAACAGATATGATGGAATATACAAGGTATGAAATTCAGTCAACAATTCATTGATGAAGTGTATTTGTGCTACTTGGCAAGATTTTGTCATGTTTAACCCTTTCGTACTTATACCGGCCAAAACCGGCCGGCATCATATATACCCATATAACGGCCGAAACCGGCTGCAATTCACCACCACGCAAAAAAATCGCCGCACAGTAAAATGTTCGTCAAGTGAGAGGTCGTCGGTAGTCCACATCGTTGGACAAGGAAATAGTCGACAATATACGTTCAAATTTTATTGTAAATCATGCAATAAACGTATAACAAGTTTATTTTATTGAAGACGTACCTTCCTTGTGGTGAAAATTGAGAAAATCGGCGAAGAATTTGCCGTTTTTTGACCATTTTCAACGCTATCGAAATCCCATTTCCCGCGGTAGAATGTTAGAGATATTGGTTTCATTTTAAAGGTCATTTCCGGGTCTTTCGACCTGTGACGAGTGATTTGATTGGATAGGATTGAATAACGAAGGATTTGATTGGATAGAGATGTGATCATTCTTTGATAGCGTGACCAAATTGACCTCGACCGGGCTCTGTTAGTATCGCGAAGCCGATTAGTTGAGACGTGTGAGACAATGGCAGCGATTGGCCGGCCGCCTGTCTGCGTGTCGGTCTTCAGTGCCGGTTGAATTTCTCGCCAAAGAAAATGGCTTCGTTGAAACTTTAGCGAGCCGACTGTTGGATTTACAATGGAAATAAAGGGTTTCTCGGATTTATATGTCGGATTAAAACCCACACGGACGATGCACTGGTATTTTAGCACGATCGTCCGGTTGAATTGGGCGAATCGTGAAGAGATTTTTTATGGAAACTATCATTTGGCTGGGACATACACTCACGGTAATGTTGTCGAAATCAGAGATTTTTTTTTTGTTTATTTTATTTTCTCGCCTGGTCTGGTTTTATTTTAGACACAAATGGGCAGATATTTTGAAGGACAGATTAATTAAAGTATGGGCTTTCTGAAAATATATATATTTAGCGGGGTTTCAATCAAGCTACATGCAAATATATTGCTTCAAAAAAAGACTGTCTATAACAAAATCCTCTCGCATGCATTTATCCGAACATACAAGGCTGACAAACGAGACTATCAGCAAGTAGCAAAGAGTTAAGGTAATCTTTTAAGTTATACTGGATTCACGACTTCAATTTTAATGTTGTTAATGTTGTTGTAGAGAACAGTGCCACAAGCATGATGGAACTTATCATTATTATCGAGTGATATCCACATCACAATGTCACATTTTCACAAATCTATTCCATTCTTTGCATTGCCTTGATATCTCGCAGACAGTGCAGGACACTGGAGGTTTGACATTGTTAATGTCCTCGATGAGACCATGAACAAAGTTGCCTTTGAATCCTCTGAGACAGAATATGAGTGAAATGTTGGGGAAATATTATTGCATTTCATTATTCACATCGTTACCTTGAATATGTCATACACTTACACAAGTACCAGAGTTACACTTTAAGCCAGTTGGATGATTTATGTCCCCTCATTGCTACATTGTGATTATGTCCCCTTATCCAGTGCTTGGAATATCAATGAACAACATAATTTTCTCCCTAGGCCAGTAGAAATTCCATATTTCTATTTGTCCCCCGACGCCCAAAGGGCTAAAGAAGAACTAACGTATTGGGGTCAGTCCGTGCGTCCATCCGTCTTTGTTTCAGGACAATAATTTCTGAACAACTAAACGGATTCTTTTCAAATTTGTTATGTAGGTCCCTCGCCTCAAGATATCAATTGGGATTGTTTTTCACACCAATCCGCGTATAGGTGGCACCACCTCAGGGGGCCAAGTTAAATAACTTTTGAAAAACTGAATGGATTCTTTTCAAATCTCACTTGAGATTGTTTTTCACGCCGATCCGTCTATAGGTGCCAAGTTAAATTTTTGTTTCCGGACAACAACTTTTGAAAAACTGACTGGATTAGGACAAATTCATTAATTGTGGGTGCCTTGCCACTGGATGTCACTTGGGATTGCTCTCCATGCCAGGTACTGAACGTTACGGTTCCAAGCCGAATTGTTTCAACGTCAGGGGACTTCAACCGCTTGGGTTTTCATTGAATATTTGAATTGACCAATCAAACACTTCAAATTGAAATATATACTGTGATACACTTGGATTGGTACATTGATGTGTAGACATTTTATGCCAGTCTTGATAAATTAAATTCCTATTCTGCTCTGTGTTTGATTCTTTTGCTAAATAGGATATTGTGTAACCTGTTCTTGTTGTTGGCTAAATTTATATTATTTTCCTACCCCAGATTGTGAAGTATTGGGCAGAAAAAGGGAAATCTGGTTTCTTAGTGTGGAGGTACCTGTTACGGCGTGATGATCCCAGTCCTGCACCATGGACAAAGGCAGGCAAGAAAAGAATGGCAGAATTGGGACTGGAAATGCAGGTAAACTCATGTGTATTGTCTGCAAGATGACTGTTTGATCTAAATTATAAAGAATTACCAAGAAAAGAGAAAACTAAATTTTCCCTACAAGAGCTGGACTGTTGTTCTGTAAAAATGGATGGGTTTCATCGATCAGCAGCCCTCCAAGTAAGTGGCCCGGAGGTTACCGAGTTTGATTTACCGGCGACCGTTTGTCCGTTCGCCATGTTTACCTGTGATCGTCTGTGGCTAAAATAAAAATACTGTCTGTTGTCACACAGGCCAAATTGGCCTTCAGGCCATCCTTAAAAATATGTTTGTTGGCTGTAACCCGACCCTACCTCAGGAAGTTGGGTCGGTAGGTAGGTAAACATTTTTTTTTTTAGGTCAGGTTTTCCTTTTGGGGACGGTGGAAGAGGTTAGTGTGATTTTGTCCAGATACCAAGCAGGTCATTTGAAAAATACTTCTTGTCTGGCAGCAAAATTATTTTGTTATAGAACACTAGGTATCTTCAAGGTATAAAGCAAGATATTGTTAAATTCAGGCTTGTGTAACTGTTTTATTTCTTAGAAGACCTCGACATCCTTGAACACATTCTTGACAATGACTAGTGACTAGCTGGTCAAAAAAAAATAAAAAAATTTACATATACCATACACACTTTTGCCAAAATTGTGAAATGAAAAGAAAAAAATGTTCTCAGTGTTATACGAAAGGTTGTTCATTACCATTTGGAGTTGAGAAAATTATCTCAAATTAATCACGTAACATCAGTACCACCCTTCCCCTTCGCAAATTTATGGTGTGCTTTTATTGAATACCTCCAGGCTTAGGTACTCCCGTTATTCAGAATGACAACAATGAGGCAAATACTAAGTTTCTAACCTGTGTCTTTTCCTGGAATTTAGTCCGAGGTGGAATTCTGACAAGCGTATTTGATGCCAACACCAGAACGTCAAAATTAATCTGACTGGTCTAATTTGTCAAGACCGCTGGAGCCACCAGCACTATCCATAGCTTTATCAACATAGAGGGTTATAAAGTTTCGATTGAACAACAAAGCAGTACAGATTGTCTGAATTTAGGCGCAGTGAAGTCTTCTCGGATAAAAGTAGAAATCCAAACATCGTTGTTGTTGTAACATCGTCAGTCTCATCGTCAGTCGGTGTATGGACCCACGAGATAGTGACAGTCCTAAACATCTCTACGTTCCACGTCGATTCGCGACAGAGCTCTTTATGTCAGGTTTTAATAACCAACCGTTTTGAAATATTTTCCCCGTCCTGTGTTGCTGTTGCTTCTCGATGTGTTTATTGTCCTCTCGACTCTCCATCAAACGCAAACACAAAACAGAAGGGGGAAATTCCCGCCATATACACGTGGTCGACGAAAACTGCATTCCCCTACGGACTGGGCCGTGGAGTATATGCCTTCAAAACATGTGATATAAGCTCACATCGCCGACTACTGGAGAATGAAATACTGCTTGCTTTTGCTGGGCGAACGTTTTACATATGTTTACCCGAGAGAGGAGATAGGGTAGATAACTCTGATATTGCAAAATAAAATAAAAATACGACCGGTCGGAAAATCGGCGAAAAAAGTTTCCAGTCGGCGAATTTTTGGACAGTCGGTCGGGGTACGCGCAACAAACTTATTATTAAGGATGGCCTTATTGTTTGCTTGTTATTTCTTCATAACTGTAACACTGGAAACTGATTTCTGTATCCTTGATTGACCGTCTTTTTTGTTGAAAGATCGAATCAAATAAACAGGCTATGCACCGTACACGCAGTTTTGCAACTGCGCCCTAAGGGTCAGATGAGCCATTATGATCTACGCTATAGTCTCAAACCAATGCCTTTACCAATACCACAACCTGTGTGTTAATACCTTGAATGGATTTCACATCAATTTCATCATCATTATTATCAACAAAGCTTCTGTGTTAAAATTTGTGGGTTCTATTGGAATCATTTTAGCCTCAAATTTACGTAGAAAATTCTGTTAGAGGCGGCCGAAACAATAGTTTTTGAATCGAGTAGATGGACATTCCCCAGGTCGGAAACCCCGTTTCGTTGATACTGCCGCAGCAAAGCCTGGTTCCCTATGACAAGTAGGTCCGTTGGGGTTTTCTGAAACAAATCGGCCTGGTCATGTGGTGTGCATTGTGCGCGCATCAACGTGCGTTGTACAGTACGTTTGGCAGTTTTGACAGTTGGCATCTGTTGTTTGTTCAACATGTTCAAGACTTTGTTAGAAATGTCATCGAAATCAAGAGACACTGAAACTGAAAACATTTCTGAAATGGGAGTTTCATTCCGACTTCCTACACGAAGTTGACAGTGAAGACAATATCACTAAGTTGAGTTGCAAAATTTGCAGTCGGCATTTTGCGGACATTCGTTCACAAGCAACACTTTGCGGATTGAGCGGAAACTCACTGGATGAAATGATATCATACGTCGATGGCGTTATATTATGTACATATATTTTTATTTCATCAGTACATAGGTAACGCCAGTTTTACTGTTTAACAAAGCTGAATTCATTCTTTAAGCCAAAACAATTCAAAATAGTTACAACTGACTATTCACTGATTTTCATCAAAATTGCTTCATTTAATAATTTATTATCATTGCTGTCAAAGTCAGCGAAAAATTGAGAAAACCGTACAACAGCAAAACTCACAATCACATCAATTTTGTAACAAGTGCCAAATTTTAGATATTTTCATGACAGTCAGTGTCAATTCAGATGCTTCTACTGAAAAACATAACGTAACATTTTAGATGATATTTAATAATTAATTACATGTAAGAGCACAAAATTCATTTCGTACTATTTGCAATATCTATGAAGTACATGTGGACTAGCAAATAATACCTACACCTGTACATACAGTCAATCAGTTTTAAATGTATTAAAAGCAATATCTCGACTTCAGACTATACAAAAGTGAATGATTTAACATGATCGAAAGTGTCATACAAGAATATTACATCTAATTGAGTTAACCCAGCCTAGTGAACATCATTTCTCTGTTTGACAACAAGTCAAAAAGCACGCACGGTAACCTGTTTTTCTGAGCCGGGTTACCACTTCTTGTTTTGTGGTAACCTTACCACTAACCATCCTTAATTGGAGGGCTGGATCAGGTCAGATAATAATTTTGTTTCAGTTAAAAAGGTAATTAAGAAAGCAATTTCGAATTGTATTTAATTGATTATGATCTACAGTACTAAAACTCTTGTGGTCAGTCATTGCATGTTTTTGTCATTAATTACCACCATTCACTATTATATAGTACCCTGAAGGTTATCTAGAGGCACAAAAGGAAAAGCAAGAAAAACAGGAGCTTACAGAAAGTGCCAAGAAAGGAAAGGGGAGAAAGAGAAAGGTCTCTGAAACAGGTATAAGAAATTGATTTCTGATTATTGCATCAACAGGCAATTTTGTCGGCTTAGATACTGTTAGTGTAAATATGTATCAATATATTAGAAAAATCTAAAACAAATATCTGTATGGTATGTATTTACCTTCTACTGATATTCATAATCCAATATATGCAGTGTATGCGTATTTGAATGTATTGTGATAATTAAATCAACATACATACACATTTGTGTAGAATTAATTTCCCAGCCTCCTAGTTTCCAGTTGAATGTTAAAGTGCTATTTCTATGCTATGTTGCAGACTCTTCCCCACGAAGCACCCCCGAGAAGAAATCTAAGTTGGTGAAGTACAAGGTGCCTAATGATGTGGGAAAGTTCATCAAGGAGGACGAGGCCAACAAGAAAACTTGGGACGAGGCTCTGGACTGCACTAAGGATGGTGGAAAGGTAGGACTATACATGGAGATAATTATGATGAGGCTTTGGACTGAACTAAGGATGGTGGAAAGGTAAGACTATACATGGAGATAATTATGATGAGGCTCTGGACTGAACTAAGGATAGTGGAAAGGTAGGACTACAGAGGAAAATAGTTGGGATGAGGTTCCGCACTGTAGGATGGTGGAAAGGTAGGACCAGAGATGGAGATAATTGGAACGAGGCTCTGGACTGTACTAAGGATAGTGAAAAGGTAAGACTATAGATGGAGATAATGGGGACGAGGCTCTGGGCTGTATTAAAGATGGTGGAGAGGTAGGACTAAAGATAAGAGATAACTGGGATCAGGCTCTGAATTGTATGGTGGTGGAAATGTAGGACTATAGATAGAGATAAATGGGATGAGGCTCTGGGCTGTACTTAGGACGATGGATAGGTAGGACTAAAGATGGAGATAACAGGGAAGAGACTCTGGACTGTACTAAGGATGGTGGAAATGTAAGACTAAAGATGGAGATAATTGGAAGGTGGCTCTGAACTGTACTAAGGATGGTGGAAATGTAAGACTAAAGATGGAGATAATTGGAAGGGGGCTCTGGACTGGACCAAGGATGGTGGAAATGTAGGACTAAAGATGGAGATAATTGGAAGGACACTGGACTGTACTAAGGATGGTGGAAATGTAGGACTAAAGATGGAGATAACAGGGAAGAGACTCTGGACTGGACCAAGGATGGTGGAAATGTAGGACTAAAGATGGAGATAATTGGAAGGAGGCTCTGAACTGTACTAAGGATGGTGGAAATGTAGGACTAAAGATGGAGATAATTGGAAGGAGGCTCTGGACTGGACCAAGGATGGTGGAAATGTAGGACTATAGATGGAGATAATTGGAAGGAGGCTCTGGACTGGACCAAGGATGGTGGAAATGTAGGACTAAAGATGGAGGTAATTGGAAGGACGCTCTGGACTGTACTAAGGATAGTGGAAAGGTAGGACTGTAGAAGGAGATAATTGGAACGAGGCTCTGGACTGTTCTAAGGATGGTGGAAATGCAGGGCCAGAGATGGAGATAATTGGAAGGAGGCTCTGGATTGGACTGGAAAGGTAGGACTAGAGATAGTGGTGATTCTGCTACCATATATAATACATTGTGTGCTGGGAAGAATTCTGAGGTGTAATATCTGTTTGTTAAACGTCAAACAAAGGATACCTACTCCATGTACAAGTCTGCTCTATCACAACTATTACAACCTTCCCAGTATTGGGTGAAAGCTACCCTAGCAGCTCACTCTCCAGTACAGAGCTATAGTCTACTGTAAAGTCCTCAGATAACAAATCTACTATAGTAAAGAATTACTCAACTATATGAAAGAATTCCACATCAGCAGAGCTAGGTATCAGATCTTGACAGAATCGGATAGGGAGAAAAGGTCAACCCATAGCTGATTGGCTCACAAGGTCATTGGTATTCATGTAAGCGAAACATGCTCATGAACATTCATGGACAGGTATTTCTCACTCAAGTATATATGAGAAATCACCACTCACATTCAGTGTGCTACTCACTCGGTGTGCATGGACACTGGCTCTCTATCAGAAAGCCCGGGTTCAATCCTGCCCTGGGGCCAATTTTGCTGGTCACTTTGTCTCACAAGAGAAAATTACTGGAAAGTTCAACCTGCAAGAAACTCATGAAGACTCCGCTGACAATTAGGGCTGTTCCATTTAAAGAGGTATGGAAGGCAGCTTTGAATTATACCCCACCATCCATAGAAATTTTATTTTATTTTATTTTATTTATTGATTATTTTATTAATCCCATGGATTGAAGGGAATTTCTTCCTATGATCCATAGAATATTATATTGAGTGCCTTCCTCCTCTCCCATACCTTTTTAAATGGAACAGCCCTTAGTGGTTTTGTCAGTAGCTGGCTGACCTCCCTTTAGTGTATCCAGTGGATACTGATGAAGAAGTAACATTCTTTGTATGGGCATTTCATTGTTGTACAGGTTTGACTCTTCTGTAGTTTCTTACTGTCGCTCCTCACCTAATGCTCTGTGCAAGGTGAAATTGGATAAGTGGACATAAAACTCTAACTTCAGTCTCATGTACATGTATGAAAGGATGTTGGTTCTGTGAAATGCTTTGTGTTTTCTTGATGTCTGATATCAGACTTGAGGCAAAGTTAAGGCAAGATCATGTCAGATTGAGACAAAATGATGTGATTTCAGAATGCTGGCTGTTTCAATTTTACATCACAGTTCATCAAATAGATTTTCTGCCATAAGTAATATAAAAATGTGCAAAGAAATGGGGCTGCTTGTGGGTGGTTACTCTTCTCAACTGTGTAAGCATTATGGTTATGGTTTACTCTTTTAATGCGACTTGCAGGTCACAATACTGACTTTATTAAATTTCCATGGAATGAGAGGATAAAATCTGATTATTTACAACATAGCATATTTATCTTGAAGACATTATTTGTTCAGTTACAGCTGTCACAAATTCATGTGTACAGATTTTAGGAGAACTGTGACATGGATTCTGCAAATATAAATGATTATAGTGATACAGGATTTTCACATTTATAAAAAATATACCAAGTTAAATGTTCCATAGTGACCTTTTAGAGTCCATATGTTTATAATGGGTGCTGGACTGAAAATTTGTTTTATGCACACAAAATCCTTAATATCGAAGTTTGCCAAAAGCAGTAATTCATCTAGCTCTTTTGATGAGATAATAATAGACCCTTCAACCCATGTAGTAGTCCAGAAAACTATTGTTCAAAAATTGCCTCATTGAGTTGGTATATCAAGTTAATTGCTGAACTAATGATTGACCCCTGTGTAGGTCTAATGATTAAAACAAGCTAGAGTTGTCCTGGCTGGCATATATTCATTCTCTTATTGTCAGAGTTTGTAACCTCCTAAACTCTGACAGCATTGTGCTGAAAAACGCAGCGCGCGTGCGCATTTAGTCTCTATCAGATTTGATTGACAGAGTAAATGTATATCTCATTCTGCATACGAGAGAGATGGAATGCCTCCTGTAAATCTTTAAGAATAAAAACTGAGTTAGGGGCTCAACTATTTGACAACAGCACAGGCTACAACTTCTTTTTTATCTGTGACATTCTGAGAGTACTCGCTTCCATTTAGTATTGGAGAAGAATGATTGGCCAAGAGCCATGTGCAAAAATTCTGCGTGCCATGGTTTTAACCTCCATGCAATCAGGCGTATATCTGACAGTAGAATGTATACAATTTGATGTCATGAGAATGCATATCTTGGATAGGATGGAATCCATGTTCTATTTTGTGTGAAGATTCTGTATGGTGTCTATGGTGAGGGCTATTCCAGAAAAAAAGGTATTGGGGTTGGGGGGGGGGGGGCGGATGGCAGATTATTTTACTACCCACCACCCATAGAAATGAATTTACTGCCACAATTCAATTATCTATGCTTCCCACCACCCATAGAAAAAAAAAGATCCTACCATGGTCGTCGTTGTTGTTGTTGTTTATGGGGATCACTTCCCGCGCCAATATTTTCAATTTTTTGCGTTTTGGTTCATCATCATTTGTTGCTGATGCCGCCAGATCAACAGGTTCAGAGTTATTCACTGTGACCGTGCTGACAGTGTCAAAGTTTTTTGAAGCGTAAAAAAGTCACATTCTTTTTGGAACACTAGCGGAGTTCGTCATTCAGATTTTTTAGTTCATTCATATCGTCAAAACCACTGCTTTGAAAATTATCTACGTATGCCGCCAAATTGATTTAATTTTAAAAAATTCTGACGGATTCCATATTGAATTTGATGCTCAACAGTCATGCCAGTCGAACAGACCGTCAACAAGGTCAGAAGAAAATGGCGGCAAAACTTCGCTTCGGGTTCAATCCTGCCCAGCAAACTACTCAACGGGCACATTTGTATATTTCGCCACATTCGCATATACGACCAGTTTTCACATTATTCTGTACTAATACAATTTTTAAGTTTCTGGGAACAAATTTCTCGAAGGCTTTCGATTCTGTTCCACACGACCTGCTCCTCCACAAAATTCAAATGTTCGGTTTTCATGGAAACCTCCTTAGATGGCTCACATCTTATTTATCGAACAGGAAGCAGAGAGTATTAGTTGACGGCGCCTTCTCCAACTGGACAAACGTACACTCTGGAGTACCCCAGGGGTCTATCTTAGGACTGCTTTTGTTTTTACTTTATGTTAATGACATGCCAAATTGTGTGAGCAGTGAAACAATTACTGCTCTTTTTGCTGACGATACTAAATGTATCAGGGAAATTAAGGGGTTGAGCGATTGTGCTCAACTCCAATGTGATATTGATAAATTAGTGGATTGGAGTCTGACATGGGATATGCCCTTCAATAATGACAAATGCAAAATTTTGTCAATCACTAGGAAACGTAATTCAATTAGTTTTAAATACTCTATGAATGACACCGATATGGACATTGTTAATAGTATTAGAGATCTTGGGAGTTCATGTGTCCTCTAACTTTTCTTGGGACCCTCATGTCAATATATCTGTAAATAAGGCAAACCGTATGCTTGGCCTTAGGGCTATTCCAGAAAAAAGGCATGTGGGGAGGGGGGGGGGGATGGCAAGCCTTTTTTTTTCTATGGGTGGTCGTGTTAAAATGAAATCCAATTCTGTGGGTGGTAGGTTTAATAAAGAAATGGATTCTATGGGTGGTGGGTAAATAAAACCAATGGTGTCAATGTCTGGTCGTTGTTTTCATTCATTTATTTATTAAAACACTACCCGAAATTTTGTGTTGTCTGTTCTTTTGTATATGTAATTTCTCGCTAGCAACCCTCGTATCTTCCTGGAAGTTCCTGATCGTCTCATTCAGTCACCTTCGTGAAAACCGCCCTCTTTGGAAGAATGTGGGCTTGTCAAAGTTGTGTCCCCTGTTCGTTTTTTTGTGAAGTTTCTAGCAATAACTTATTTACGAATTAAATTTGTTCCCAGAAACTTGAAAATTGTATTAGTACAAAATAATGTGAACACTGGTCGTATATTCGCATGTGCCGATATATACAAATGTGCCCGTTGAGTACCGAGGCGAAGTTTTGCCTCCATTTTCTTCCGACCTTGCTGACGGTCTGTTCGACTGGCATGACTGTTGAGCATCAAATTCAATATGAAATCCGTCAAAAATTTTTTAAATTCAATCAATTTGGCGGCATGCGTAGATAATTTTCAAAGCAGTGGTTTCGACGATATGGATCAACTCTGAACGACGAAGAACTTTGTTTTCTCCGCGACGAAGTGTTCCGGAAAAACTAGGACATTATTTACGCTTCAAAAAAGCAGTTGACACGGTCGGCACGGTCACAGTGAATAACTCCGAACCTGTTGATCTGGCGGCATCAGCAGCATGATGATAATGATGAACCAAAACGCCAAAAAAAACCCGCATTCGCATGCCTTTTCTTGCATTAAATTTAATGACTTTTCAAGGTCCTACAATGATTATTCAAGTACCCAATTCAGGCCAATTTTAGGAAAACGGACATGTTCAAATTATCTTTTTCTGACGGTAACTTTTGACGCGAGAAGCTAAATGGCTTCATCTTTGATCGTTTTTAGTGAATTATCCATTGCCTCTTGCATTTCCTATCATTATTTTCTCTCTTTGAAGAGCAATGCATTCTTCCTGCTCTTTAACCATTAAATTAGGTTCGAGTAATTGACCGCAATGATCGGCTGACAATGAAGAGATTAGCTTCATCGGACGCCCGGCCAATTTAAAATCACAAATTCGCGTACATTAGTACATACGCGACAATAGCATATTCTGTCACTTACACATTCTGATATTTTCTTTATTTTCTCTGCAGTACATGCTTGAAACCTTGCAAAATTTTTGTCACGGCCGACAACTATCCCGGTTTCGCCAATGATGTCAAAGGGGAAAATATATAAACGATCTAATGAAGAAACACAGATTACGTCATTTTCAGATTGAGAATCAAACCTAATAATTTCTTGATTGCTCTTCATAGGGAAATATTGTGGAAGGGCTTTTCGAACTGTTTATGTCAATAAAACGAACAGCAAATTAATCAAGCGCCTGGCACTATTTAAAGAGCCATATCAGGGCCAACTCATCTGAGGCCCATATCGGGGCCAACTGATCTGAGACAATACAATCTTCCCAGCTGGAATGAGCTCATCCCGCCCGGTAATATCGGCTAAACGAAAGACATGAATTGTTTGACCTTTCTAACAATTCACTGTATCCATTTGTTCCTTGATTAACAGATGTATTAAAATACTTCCATAGAATTGGGGAGGTCTGTAGAATGAACGTTTCAACATGCCACGTGTTGGTTGAACATTTTTCCGCCATACGGAGTTGCAATAACATCACGTAATCAATCCTTGGATAGCATGGCACATGGGCCAAACTTGCCGCTTTGTCAACAAATTGGGCAATCAAAGCTCGTCGTTGTTGTTGTTATAAAACATGGTGGGTGGCCGGCAGTTCAGCCTGATTAAACCACGCTCTATTGAAAACAATCAGCAGGGGCCAGTTTGTTTGATCAAGTACTGTGAGAAATAATCGGATTATTAGTTAACCCAACTACCATGTAGCTGTTAATGTAGCTGTATGATTATAATGTGATAAACAAGAACCCAACCCGCCTCAGTTGGGACTGCTGGTTGTGTTTCATAATTTTATTGTGAAAAGACACACTGAACAGCAAATTAATGTGCCATATGTCTTCTAACTTCTCATAAATATTGAGGAAGTAGTTTTTGCACTAATAGCTACTTATTTTTAATTTTTTAATTATCTAATTATTATACCATGTATTTCTTCTGCAAAATACATTGAAACAAATGTATATATATGTCTACATATTGCTGTTCTGTCAATTATTTGCAATTTATCAACAGAATAAATCATCTCAATATGATTAAAGCCGATTGAAGCCAGGAGAACCGCGACAATATTATCAGTGATAATGCCTCCACAATCGTACGGTACAGTAATCCTTTATCCCTGAGTCGATGACATGCAAGTCTCTACTATAACTAAACAAATGTTTTATAACAACAACAACGACGAGCTTTGATTGCCCAATTTGTTGACAAAGCGGCTTTTATTATGCTTTTACAAACGAGTAAAAATTAGACTTGATGACTATACTTACGTAAACTACCAAGGACGTCTCCATCAGTGAGAAAATCTGACGAAACGAGGCGAAATACAATACCCGCCTTCCCTCCTGCACATGTTTACAGTAGCAGACAGCTAAACCGGAACAGACCAAAGTGCCGTGAGCGCTAGCGCCACCTTGCGGCCGAATCCGGCATTAGGAATAGCGCAAAAGGCGGATTCCCTTTTACCTCTCTCTGATCGTTGGCTTGAAATATGGCTCGACTGCAGCTGTTCTGTCATTTATTGGCCATACACTCACCTGTTTACCCAGTTTTATTCAAGTATATTTTGGCCTAACATGATCCGCATCAATCCACGATTTACGTTTTAATTATTAAATCTGAAAATTGGATCGATCTGTTTCAGATGTATCTATGCTTCATTTGAAAATATAGTAGAATAAATGTAGGCCTATTCCATTTATTAAACGGCCTATAATCTCGGGCTATCTTACGTTAGAGTCTCTTCCGACATTCAGTGGCAGTATAATGTGACTGAGTGGGGTGTCATGTCTGCCTACGGCATGATATTTCAGTGGGACAGCACTATAAAATGGCAGCATTAGATCTGCTCTGTTACAAGTAGGTGCCCCTGTCCCTCCCCCTTCCCTCCCTTCCCTTCCCCGTCGTGATATAGCTGAAAAAATGTTGAAAGCGACGTTAAACCCTATTCACTCACTCACTCACTCTTCCGACATTCAGCTTTTGTGTCAATAATCAGATCAGAAGTACCGTAATATCTGCACTAATACTGTAAAAAAAAACCTCACCTCAATTACGTTATTTTATTGCAAAAGAAATTTGGTTTATTAGAAACCGTATGTATTTCTATTCCGATTTCCACTTAGTTGCTGCCTTGTTCACGTCCGCTCTTTTTATCCAGTCTTTAAAATCTGGCAAAGTCAGCCATTCATCGTTAAATTTGCACTTTCCAGACGTTTTCAATTTTTGATATCACAGAACGGATTAGCCTCAAACAAATTGTCACTGAAAAAACAACAGCTGTCCGACGTGCCCTTCCTGATGAAGTTACACTCGTCAGATCTGCCAGTGGATCACGTGTACATGTATCTCGGGCAACAGCGCTATAAATAGACCTCTGCAATATACTATTGTAGGCCAGAGCATATGTACAGGAGCGACAGATGGAAAGTGGAAACACAACAGGAGACAGAAACAACGATCGTCGGTGGAGTTTTTATTCCATTTTGCTGGACTGCCAACCATACTTACCCATTACAGTAAAATTCAGGCACTTTCAAGGACGTACGGAAAAAAATTCTAACTTTCAAGGCCTTGAATTTTCAATATAAAAATTAAACACTTTTACAAACCTTTATGGACCCGTGCGAACCATGAAAAAATTAAAAATATTTTCCCGGGAAGTGATCTCCATAAACAACAACAACGACGACCATGGTAGGAGGCCAACTGTTTTTTGGGGGTTTTTTTTCTATGGGTGGTGGGATGCCTAGATAATTGAATTGAATTCTGTGGGTCCTTGTTGTGGCAGTAAATTCATTTCTATGGGTGGTGGGTAGTAAAAAACTCGCCCATCCGCCCCCCCCCCCCATACCTTTTTTTCTGGAATATTATACAAAGGACATGCGGCCAATCTTGTTCCGCCCAGTCAAAGCGTCTATTATACATGTCGCTTGTTAGGAGCACACTAGAATACTCCTCTCAGTCATGGGCCGTATGTACAAAGAAATCGTTACTTCAGATTGAAGGAGTACAAAGGAGAGCAACTAAATATATGTTAGGGTACTGCCAAAGCCGGGATATGTCGTATAAAGACAGACTGTCTGAGCTGAAACTTCTACCATTGAGCTACAGGCGAGAAATTAATGATTCTGTGTTTTTGGTAAAATGTATGCAAGGAGACTACGACCTCGATATAAATAAATATGTTTCATTCAAATCTCCAAATAACAAAATGAAAATGCCCAAATTCAGATCCGAATCATTTCGTCACTCGTTCTTTAATCGAGTGTTTTATACGTGGAACCTGAAGCCCTACGAAAATACAGTTTGAGCTTAAATGCTTATCGTTCACAATTAGTGAGGTATTATATTAATATATTCATCGAGAAGTTCGATTCCGAGAATTCTTGTTCGTGGGTCAGCACATGTCACTGTCCACGCTGTCGCCTGGTGTAATCAGTGTTTTGTGCTTGCTACATACCTTCAAGCCATGCCTATTGTTAATTATTTTCATCATCTTTACGTTGGAACACCAAGCCGTGATCAAATATTTATACATCAATCTTGTGATAAATCTCATATTTTACAGCAGAACGGCATGCCTAAATTTAATTGTGTGTATATATCCTTGAATTTTTATCAATTCGTCTTTAATTTTTACCCCTCGGCCAACTTTGGCCTAGGGGTATTGTCGTCATCATGTACGGCTGTCTGTCCGTCCGTCCGTACGTCCGCACGTCCGTCCGTCCGTTACCGCGATATCTACAGAACCGTTTCATGCATGGCAACCAAACTTGTTGCATCTATTTATCTTCACGTAAATCAGAAGCCTATCGAAAATGAGTCATCTCGGACAATATTTTGCAGAGTTGTGCCCCTTTTTACAAATAAAAATCCATTTATGATTTGTTATTGTGATAATTTCAGAACCGTTCCATATACAACATCCTAACGTGATACAGTTGTTTCTCTTGACCTGAACTAGATGCCTATCGAAAATGTGTCGTGTCAGAAAGTATTTTGCAGAGTTATGCCATGTTTGTATACTATCACATTTATTTATTGATTGGATGACTGATTTATTCTCTTACACAATGCGAAGAACAAACGTATATCTATAGTGTATGTATTTATTCCAGAAACAAATTAATTAAGGGGAGGAAAACTTTTTTTTTTTTCAAAGAATAAAGTACACTTACAATACCAGGGGTAAATATTTCTTCCCACAAGCCAATCAATTGGTAGAGACACCCTTACATTATAATAGCTGGGGTTCAGAGCCGACGGGTTTCGATAGCGCAGCTTCATGTTATATAATTGTTTTTCCTTCTTATATTTATATATGTGTTACTTGTGTGTATGAATGTATTGATGTATGTGGAGAGTGCTTTACTATAGCAAGCCTGGAAATAATTTTTTCACTGGTGCCGGACACTTTGGCAGGCATCAATAACTTGGTACCTGACATTTGGATTGGGATGCCTGACAAAAATATTGGGCCTCAGCGGCCCATTTCGTAATCAGCACTACAAAAGTTATAACCTACTACATGCATTATCAACACAGCTTACAACTGTATGATCAGGAATAGTTGCTTAGAATTATTATTAGCTAAAATGAAATAAATTTGCCAGAATGATTAACTTTGTCGAATTTATGTACGCAAGATTTGCTTTGGCTGAAAAGAAAAAAAAAAAAACCCATCAAAATTGCTTCTCAACAACTTTTTAGTACCTCCAAGGATATCCACAGCATTATCTAGCTGCGTTTAGTTATGTAAAATGTACGGGCATGCACCCAAAATGAATACACAAAAAAATGATACCTTCAATATTTCTTAGAAAAAAAGAAGAAAAAAACCAAAGGTCTTCTGTTGAAAATCCAAGCAAATAAATCTATGCCTCTCAATTGTAATTAGGAGAATCAACCACCCAATATTGTTTATTTTATAACCTTGGAAGGGCCTTGGAAATGGTCATTTTTCATTGAGAAGTGATCGTCAGATGCGACGTTGTTGTTGTTGCAAAGGTCAATTTCTGAGTCTAAACTTGTTTGTCCGCGGTTTTGCAGTTCAACAGTAATTGCAGCTTCTTACATTTTGTACATCAATGTCTAATGTACCAGTTTTGTTCTGTTTCGGGTGGCAGCTAGCTGTAAAATACCAGATCAGCATCGTTTGCTACAACAATTTGGCATGTGCGCCAGAACGATCCTGTCAGAGGGAATCCCAGTTCAGGGATTTCCCCACAATAATGATGACGTCAGCAATAATGCGAACATGGCGTTCGGCGATAATGGAAGCGTGGTCGAGCAGGAGACTTTGACCAGCCATGCAGACAATTGACATTGCCAGTTTGACGAATAAAAGTGTTTTTTTCAGCTTTGAAATAGCGTGAACTTCCCTGCTCAAAAACAGTGAAAAACTGCTGCGACTGATTAAATTTTCCAGTATAAAATGGCACCAGACAAAACGACCAGGTCCGAGTGATTTGTGCCCGTCAAAGCTTCATTCGGAGTCGGACATTGTCCGTGACCGGCCCGTTATTTCCAGGCTTGTATAGGTGCTGGTCACCTGTTGCACTCGTCCTGATTCGATTTCAAAGTCTAATAAATAAATAAATAGAAATAAATAAAATTTAATTCGTAAATCAACTTATTGCTAGAAACTTTACAAAAAAACGAACAAGGGGCACAACTCTGACAAGACCTCATTCTTCCATAGAGGGCGCTTTTCATGAAGGTGACTGAATGACGATCAGGAACTCCCAGGAAGATACGAGGGTTGCCAGCGAGAAATTACATATACAAAAGAACAGACAACACAAAATTTTGGGTAGTGTTTTAATAAATAAATGAAGGAAAACAACGACCAGACATTGACACCATTGGTTTTTATTTACCCACCACCCATAGAATCCATTTCTTTATTAAACCTACCACCCACAGAATTGGATTTCATTTTAACACGACCACCCATAGAAAAAAAGGCTCATCATTCCCCCCCAATGCTTTTTACCCCTCGGCCAACTTTGGCCTAGGGGTATTGTCGTCATCATGTACGGCTGTCCGTCCGTCCGTTACCGCGATATCTACAGAACCGTTTCATGCATGGCAACCAAACTTGTTACATCTATTTATCTTCATGTAAATCAGAAGCCTATCGAAAATGAGTCATCTCGGACAATATTTTGCAGAGTTATGCCCCTTTTTACAAATAAAAATCCATTTATGATTTGTTACTGTAATAATTTCAGAACCGTTCCATATACAACATCCTAACGTGATACAGTTGTTTCTCTTGACCTGAACTAGATGTCTACCGAAAATGAGTCGTGTCAGAAAGTATTTTGCAGAGTTATGCCCCTTGTCTAATAAAATCCACTAATTCCTACTGTCACCAACAACAGACACGAGAACAACAATTGATCACATCTATACAAACATTCCAAACGTGCAGTGTGGTGTTTCAGAGACCTATTACTCCTTTCATAAGGCTGTCTGGGTCGCATTCAATTAAATATCTCCCACAAAAGGTGCGTAAACAGTTCGTTCATTGAAGTTATTGATCTTTTTCCATTAAAGTTCCATTAACAGTTATTCATCCCTCCCAAAAAATGGACTGCTAACCATTCCCCACCTGATTGATCTTATTCTACTAATATGATTCACTCATCTTGTTCCACTAACAAGTTTTTACCCCTCGGCCAAAATTTGGCCGAAGGGTATTGTCGTCATGTACGTCCGTCCGTCCGTCTGTCCGTCTGTCCGTCACACCTTTCTCGTTACCAAGATATCTTTAGAACGACTTAACCTAGGCATACCAAACTTGCAGTGCACATCCGTATGCTCGTGACCCAGAACCCTATTGAATCTGGACCTGATTGGTTGGAAACTTTGGTGGCCATCTTTAATTTATGCGAAACCATCACAGCTTTCTTGTTACCAAGATATCTTTAGAACGACTTACCCTAGGCACCCCAAACTTGCACTGCACATCCATATGCTCATGACCCAGAACCCTATTGAATCTGGACCTGATTGGTTGGAAACTTTGGCGGCCATATTTAATTTATGCGGAATCATTAATCTTGTGTATCTTAGGTACCATTTCTCTGTTCAGTGTGAAACTTGGTATAGCTCATCGATGCATCAAGAAACTTCAAAGGAATGACCAAACCAGTTTCCCTGATTCGGGGAAAACCTTGGCGGCCATCTTTAATTGATGCCAAATCTTTAATGATATACATCTCTGATACCATTCAAGTGTTCTATACGAAACTTGGTATACAGCATCGATATATCAAGAGATCTACAATGTATAGCCACATCAGTTCCTCTGAGTGGCGGGAAGGATGGGTGGCCATCTTTAATTTATGCGAAATCATTTATGATCTCTATCTTTGATACTGTTCGAGTGCTCGATATAAAATTTGGTATATATCATCGATGCATCAATAGACTTACGATAAGTTCTGGCGTTTCTGATTGGGCGGAAACCTTGGTGGTCATCTTTAATTTATGCAAAATCTTTAATGATGTATATCTTTGATACCTTTTCAGTGTTCTATATGAAACTTGGTATCCAGCATCGATGTATCAAGAGACTTGCAATGAATAACCACATCAGTTCCTCTGAGTGGCGGGATCGAAGGATGGGTGGCCATCTTTAATTTATGCGCAATCATTAATGATCTATATCTCTGATACCGTTCAAGTGCTCGATGTAAAATTTGGTATACATCATTGATGTATCAATAAACAGTTCTGGTTTTTCTGATTGGGCGGAAACCTTGGTGGCCATCTTTAATTTATGCAAAATCTTTAATGATGTATATCTTTGATACCATTTCAGTGTTCTATATGAAACTTGGTATACAGAATCCATGTATCAAGAGACTTGCAATGAATAACCACATCAGTTTCTCTGAGTGGTGGGAAGGATGGGCGGCCATCTTTAATTTATGCGAAATCATTAATGATCTCTATCTCTGATAATTTTCAAATGCTCGATGTAAAATTTGGTATACATCGCAGGCTTCAATTTAAGGTGGTAACCTGTTTTCAGGTTGCCTGGAGGTTGCCATATGAAAAATAGTGGTAACCTATTCTCAGGTCCCCATAATTTTGACTAATAATATGACAGTAGGTTAATAATTATGCAATAGGTTCCCACAGGTTACCAGTGTAGAATTCACACTCCGTAAATTGAGGCCTGCATCGTCGATGCATCAACAGACTTATGTAATGAATACCGGTTTCTCTGATTGGACGGAAATGTTCGAGGCCATTTCTAATGGCAAAATTTTTCATAATCTATATATTTGTCACTTGACTGCTTGGTGTTCCTGAACTCTTGCTTCAAATTGAATACAATATGAATGGCTGGCGCCCAGAGCCGAGGGGTTTTCAGATGCGCAGCTTCGTATTTTATCAGTAATTATAATAAACAAAATTTATTCACAACATGATTTGTAGTTTTGCTAACAACCTAACCTAACAACACTTTTTAGTTGCCACACATCATTTTATATTCCCACCGCTTAAATGTTTCCCCAAATTTGGCTCTCTTCTAATGATTTCCATTTGATTCCCAAATCGTAAACCTGCTTTAATTAAATGCCTAATCTCCATTAGGAAGAACAATACAAACTGTTAAAAACGGAAGTTAAAACCAAAAGTTATCTCCCCTAGAGGAGAGTTGTCCGCCCCTAGGGGAGCTCTCCCATTCATCCCAGTGGAGTTACTATAAAAGGCTCTGCTCATATCATTCCAATCCTCTTTCTCCTGTTTGTACTCGACCAGTGCACATCAAGGGAGTGTAATTCAATACAGCTGTTGTTGTTGTTGTATCCGCCGGTTGTATCCTTTATCAAGATTGACTTGTGTTTTTCTTTTCGGAAACTCTTACATTAGTTATGTCTGAGATTCTGATTTCTAATTCTTGTCGTACGTGTGGGCAAGATTTGTCCCGTTTGGACGCCCACACGGCTTGCTTTGCTTGTAAAGAGTTATGTTATCGGCAAACTTCGTGTGCCGAATGTGTGTAATGGGACTCGTCGACCTGGAGGAATTATGCCCAGGCTCGACGTGCATATCTTTTGTCGGAGGTCGACAGACGGGTATTGGAAATTTCCCTGGTTAATGATATGAAATGTAACGAGGATCTCGACCGTGTGGGCTTGGATTTGTCTCATAGATTTTCAAGTCCACTTTCTGCCACGTCTGTAAATATTCCCCCCAGTGGCACTGTCCTGCAGGAAGATAATTTTCAGCTGTTAGACAGCTTGACCCGTACCGGTATTGTATTGTCTGAAGCCACTGCCAAACCTGTTCCTTTGTCCGGTTCAACAAAGGCCACTAGAGCCAGGTCGGCTTTGCCTGAGCGATCCATTGTTCCCGTCAGACAAAAGAATGTTACTTCGCCACATGTTATCTCGCCTATGTCACTTTTGTCAATGGTTCTATTGCGATTAAATAAATAATATTTCTGGGATAGTTTTGTCTGACATTTCTATCTCGGTTGTTTCTAAATTTTGTCGGGCCAATTTTTGGTCTCGCTTAGACCACACACGGTTTGTTTTACCGTCAGCCACGTGTTTAGTGTCTTCGGACGTACGTCCCTAAAATAATTTGCTCTTGTCGGACCCCGTTTTGGTTATCGGTCAGTATGTGAGCCTATTGTGATCTGTACGATAAACGAACAAGTTTTTGTTTCGTTGATTCACGAATTTATGCATTGAATTTTGTGTAAATCTTATGTAGTATTGTGAATAGTATCCTCACCTGACGCGGGAGGTTCGTTTTCCCCCGCCGGGGAGATCCGATTCTTTATAAGCAGTCCGTCAATTTCCATGTTGTTGTTGTAACTTCTGTTCGGACTTGCAGTTTTTGGTAGTTTCACTTTCATGCATTCAGTTCTTTGTTCCTACCAAAATGCAGTCTCTTGTTATATCAAGTATTGATTATGTTTATTAAGGCCACCCCCGAAGGGGAGGGGGCCTTATTGGAATGGGATTAGTCTATGGGCCAGTCTTGCTTGGTTTCCAAGAATTTCCGAGAGAACAAAGCAGAATTCCGAGTTCAAACCCCTGGATAAAATGGAGAGGAGGTTTATATCTAGCTGGGGATTGAATTTGGGCTATCTCAGATGAACGGAAGTGTGTCTTTCAAGCCCAAATTGTTCATCTAAAATTCTACATTTCCGGTTTGAAAAAGCCCAGTTGCAACAACAGCTTGCGCGGAAACGTCTTTGTGCATACACAAAGCATTGTGGGAGTTGGGCTCTCGCGAGACTTTTACGAGAAAAATTAATACAGCCTCCAGTTGCTGAGATAGCCTGACAGCGAACGCTTGAATACATTTTGGCAGGTGATGTATCAGTCTCTAAGCCGCCAGGACTTCATACTTACAGGTGACTGCTTCAGTTCAAGCCACAAAAGTTTGCGCGAACGATCGTTCAGTTCACCCGGAGGTTACGCAAAACTAAATAAGCGGGAACGTTTTTTTGTTTGTGTAAAAATGAATACAGAATATGTTACTGTCGTCAAGTCAATTTATTAATTAAATTATCTTTTTTGCCACTGTCAAAATTGCAAAGTATGAATATCAATACAGTGGATTAAATGTTGGATCACATTATCGCGATCGACGTCTCGTCCCTGGTGCATGGCAGGGGATACTCTGATAGCTTGCGTCATTCATTCGTTCATTCACTCACTTTCATTTTCGCTGTTTACTCCCGGGTGTGCGCAAAGGCCAACTGCGCAAAATTTGAGCGGAAGCAGCATGGTTATCATGGCGGAATTTTCAGTAAACATCGTGTGTTGAGCAAGGCGCTAATTTTATAGTTTTGTCCGTAATAAACACGGTAGGCCTATTTGATCAATTGATCGTTGTGACTCAATTCATAGGTCTCAATAAGTTTCTAAAGCTTAGTTGTCATATTATCACAATCAAGGCAGATTATAGACGGAACATACTTGCCAAGTCTTTTATCTCTCGCGGCTGAAGACAAGTCATATACGCATGCCAAGTTAAGCCCTGTTGAAGAAGCTGTATTTCTCACCTAAATTCCTAATATAATCCGTCCAATATAAATTAACCACCATGGACCATGACAGAAAGGGATGAAACGAGGTCAGTTTTGATATTTCTCTTGATGACAAATATAACTTTGTCGAAATATTGACACTGTCAATATGCGTTTGTTAACTTTATTTGGAGTGACTTTGCTTATGCATTACACTCATTGTTCCGAATTTGTAGGCTTCAAACCATCGTGTACCTTTTACTCATGAAATAAAGATTGAATTACCTCGTTTCTTTTTGCAAAACAGCACACAAGTTGGTCAGAGTTTGAAGCTGTTTATCTTCCATTATATCACAGGACAAGCAGAATATATCTATCTTGCCAGATGCCATATATAAAAAATTATAGATGTACCTGATATATTCTTTTTCTGAGAAAATAATTTTTATTAAATATCTTAGATTTAGATCAGCTACTTTGCTTGTCTTCCAGTCGAGCTACCTCACACACACTGGTCACTGACTGTTTTCATGGATGTGATGAGGTCGAAATAGGGGAAAGCTCCCATAAAGTTAACATGATCGAATATTGAGAAAACATGACCGAATACCGAGAAATCCTCTCAAATATAAAAGTCCGTATTCTCGGTAGCTGAGAATAACTATTTTTGTCCAGAGTATCTACTTTACAGATATTTTTTTTTTAATTTTTGGGGGAATAGAAAGCCACATATTCATAAATACAGTCGTCGTCTATGTTTGACCGCACATATCTGTTCAGTTCAAGTTCATTTATTCCAATCTAGGTACCGATCTTAGTTCTTGTTTGTGAGTGTTGTCTGGAAGATGTTTCTGAGGCGGCCTTGCTTGTCCTATCCATTCCCAATACCTTGTAATAAATTTTGGCAAGGGTATCTATTTTCCGGAAAATACTGAACCTTTTTTTTTGCCTTTCCGGAAAATAGAAACCAAATTATTTATAAAAAACGAGCATCTGTCCGCCTTTTAGCGTGCAAATCTTTCAGCACATAGATCTGTGGATCACCAGCAATTGATAATTGTTCTTAGCTCTCATTGGCGACTGTTGCCAGGGAGGCATTAACTGTGACGAGTCTGGGGAGTAAAGATGCGAATCTTCTGCTCATATATTGTGTATTAAATAAATAATGCAATCCTACATGTACTATGTAGGGTGGCCTTTCGAAGTCCATGAGTTCTAGTTTGATATCCTGTGATCAAGAGAGAACTTACAGAGGTTTTTCTCTGCCTTTCATGCTTACGTGTTGTTGTGTTTGTGTTCGTAACCACAACTCAAGCCTATTCACTATGACGCTTTGTTACATTTTAATGAGCTTCTTTAGTACTCTCTTTATGTAATTAGGGTGTGTTGAAAAACAAAAGAGATAACGTGTTTGTTTATAGTGAGTGATCTGTTGGCCGGGCAAGGATCAAGCCTGAAGTTTTCTCAGTCTTCTGCCTGGGACAGCATTAGTCTATTTCATCGAGCGGTCTTCTTGTATTGAGCCCTGCGCAAGGATGACACGCAAATTCGTGAAGTCTTCTATGGTTTTTCTACCAGGTATGATTACCGGTACAGTCTACAAGAACAGACTGGTCTTTAGCATTGTTCTTTACCGTTTCTTCTTCTCGACAGCTTGTTCGTGCTAGATCATTTCAAATTCTGAATTTTTTAATAACCTTACTTTATCTGCCGGCGAGAGACTTTAAATGTATTTCCTCTCTTCGGGAATTTTAAATTCTTTGAGGATCTTTCTAGTTTACCTGGAAATCTCTTTGTTCTGGATGTCGGTGGTGTTACTATTTTTGGTTATAAATAGTAACATTGTTTAAAATGTTTAATATTCTCTCCATATAAACTCCAGTACTGATTGTCATGTACAGGAGCCAAATTACATCGGGAGATGTCATAATGTAATCATGTTTACTGACACAGTAATCATGTTCACTGACACAAAGATCCATAATGTCGTTTAGCTCATTGAGATTACGTTTGTGATTAACGCTAGGAACATTTAATGTGTTCATCTCTTCTGCGTTTCTAATTTCAAAAAAAAAAAAAAAAAAATATTACAATCGAGTTCGGGGTTACTGTTTGCAACGCCTTTCTCGTTTCGCACCTCAACGACGTTCCATTACGTCGTCTCGTCCTCATACACCTGTACGTCGTTTCTCGCCGTTACGTTGTTTTTTCTCTTACTTTTATAAGGTTGTATCCTGCTCCATTGTGAGCATGTATGTACATTATGTTGATGCAAATGGGGAAATCATTACGTCGTTTTTCACACACAACGTTTATCCCATTTTTCACGTTACGTCTTTCTGTTACACCTTGTCGACGTTCCATTACGCCGTCATGTTGTTCTCATACACTTGTGCGTCGTTCTCGTACATCTGTTAGACGTTCCGGTATGCCATAACGCCGTTCTTCACGTCATTTCTTCGTTTGCGAGATGCATATTTTATATCTATTCATCCTCGTTTTCGACATTTCCTTCGATTCTCCTTCGTCGGTCGTCGGTGGGAGTTGAAGTCCTTCCGTTTGGAGTCAACCTTCCCCTTGTATCAATGCCTCTCGGGGTTTTCACATCGAGGTTTACTTAGCTTCGTCGTTACACTACGAAGAGAGTTGTGTTCAAGCCATTTTGATTCCAGAATTGTGTGGAAAATAACAAAAATTGTGTTGGATTCAACAGTAATTGGTTTTGATTTCAGTACAGTTTTTGTGTTGATATATGTTTAACACAGAACCATGTTGATTTCAACACACAAACATTTTGTGTTGGCTTCAGTAGACACTCATTCATGTACCATTGATACCTGCAATATATAACATTAATCATATTTTAGAGAGAAATTCCAGCACAATGTGGATTAACCTTGCTGCATCTACAGTTTATCATGCAGCCACATCAGCTACTACTGATAGAATGCGCTGGTTTCTGAAAATGGACATCAAACTGGCTGTCATTCATCTTTGGTATAAGTTCCCTATTCAAACTTACTCAGAGAAGCTTCTCCTGAAGAACGGAGAAGAAACCAGAAACCAGAAGATGCCTGAACGGCGGGTCTCTATACGCACTCCCTTCGGTTGGGAGCTTTTCCAGACCTCTACAAACATCAATAGTCCAATTGCTACTTGTATGATCAAACAGTAACACAGTATAACCTCGTAAACAATAGCATTCTTCAACGAGGTCGACCCTGGCTCAACTTTCGACAACTCGCGGCACAGTGGACTTAGTTGAGTCAGTTGAGTATGATTAGGTCATACATGTACGTGGACTAAATACGTTCCTTGGCGAGCTTTTTATGGTTAAAAACCCCTGTTAGTACACCATATTGGATATCAAGCTCTTCGCCATCAGCGAACATTGAAGCCTGAAATGGATATCTGATACAAGGCTGGTTTACACATTGCTTTGGCCGAGAAAACTGTCCTCGAAATACTTCTGTGTGAAACAATGCCCAGTTGGAGACGCCCACCATTATCATACACATGGATACTAAAATACTAACAAAAAACTAAATCTGATAATCCCTTCAGTCAGTGGATGTGGCATAATCAGTATCAGTTGATTCTTCCCTGGCGATATTGGGTCCAGCCGTATCTGGTCTTGGTAGGCAATGTCCTCGAAATATTCTCCCTACACTTGGAGCTAAACGGCTGAAACTTACCACAAAATGTCTGGGTTAAGCTCTTTCCTTAACCTTGCCTTTCAAGATCAGATTACTATGATGGAGTTTTTGAGATCCCGCCATGTCCCATGGTTAAGCTTTTCCGTGATATCTTGCAAACCTATAGTATTATGCAAGCATGTCCAGAATTTTCTCAATAGGATATGCCACTAGTCAGAGAGTTTTAGTCGCAAATTTTTGAAAAGTTCAACCGCGATGAACTGGTTTTGCCATGCATGTCAGTTGACTGTGCTACCATTGCTCCATCGTTGAAGGAGTTCCATTACCAGATTCATATTTATCAGTTACACCGGAAATGTAATAAGCTCATATCAGTAATCTATGTTATATTTGTTGACCACAATTTCTCTAATGATCGAACTTAGTTGTATAATAGAGATGGTTATTCATAATGTTGTGGACAAAGTGTCACAGTTTGAAGCATTGAGGCTGGTTCCCGGGTTGCCTATCCTGCCAGCCGAGCCGACAAAAGTGTGATTGAAATCCAAAGTTCCAGTACTGGCATACAAAACTGCAGGTTGAATTACTAGTTCTGGTTTTCGCATCATTTGTATTGCTGATTCCGGTATGAGATTTGAACGACAAACTGAATCTATGAATATTGCACTCCAATATACCAAATACAGGCATGACTACATATTTGACTAGCTTGTCAATGAGCATTTTGTCATCCTCGAATCACAATGCTAGCTTCCAGTAATGGCGATAGAACACAAATGAAAAAGGTGATGGTGGTGCCGCTGGCCTTAGAGGAAGTCCTGCTGCCCTTACAGGAAGTCATGTTGCCCTTACAAGAAGTCCTGCTGCCCTTTTGCGCTGGGTAGCTAGGCGCTGGTCAAGAAGGCTCACATAATTTTAGAACCGGCCATGCCACCCCACCCAGATGTTTGCGAAAAACAAATGACTTCGCGGATGATAGGCTGGATAAGGCTCATTTTTTTCAGTAATCTTAGTGCCTCTGCCTCTTCACATCTTTAGTGGACTAATGAATTGTAAAATGTGGCCTCTCACTGAATGCGCAGAGACTCATTATATACGTTTTGACAAAGTCGACAAAATTCGCACTGCTTTGTTTGCTCTGAGCAAAAGTGATACAGGACACTTACAGTGTGTCTCGTAGTTTCTATTTCATCTTTGTTGGTGGAAATATATGTGTTGAAGCTAGACATCAATACCAGTACATTCGTAAAAAAAATCACTACTGCAGAAATTCCAAACCGAGACGACTACTTGCAACTTCCTCAAACAGATATTTTCTGACCTATTTATCGCTTGCTCATTCTGAAGCACACACATCTATCAAAACCACATCTCTAATTTCCAAAGCTTTGTCCTTACAACCTGCTCTGATTGGAAACTCGTGTTGAACCAGACAGCTCCTGAACAGCTATAGATTCCTGCATCACAACGATAACTGGCTAGTATACATGTACATGTACATCCATGATCAACCATGAGCATACGGAGAAGACGAAAAGGGGAATTCAAGTACTGTTCCATATTAAAATGATTTGCTTTTTGAACTCTTCGAGAAATATTGGAAACCTTTTCCCGAAGAGAGTAAGGATTTGCCGGAAAGCAAGAAGACCAAAAACGCTTATGTAGCCAAAATAGTTAATGAAATCGGAACCTGTGTCATAATCAATTTCTAATGTTCCCAAAGAAACAGATCTAGAGAAATTTCATTGAAACAAGCCCACTCGAGAAGGCCAAGCTGCCGCGAAGTGTCGGAGTCCAAGCCCAACTGACCTCGCTGAAGAATGCATTTTCTCTTGGCGCTTGAGTTGTATGATTGTTTTTTATTTTGGTGTTATTAATGCTGTTATATGAATTATGGGCGCAGAAATTGTATTATTGACGAGGGATCATATTGAGTGATTGACTAGACGCTAGGTTTATCAACAACTTGTCAACAAGCTTGCTGTTTCTTCGCGATGGATGGAATGAGACTGGGTGTTTGTATAAAAATCATCCAGTAAAGTATGAGAGTCTTGAGTGAATTCTCACAAAGAAGGCAGTCATGCTGACATATCCGCCGCACAGACTCGCCACAGATGGGGTTAGCTTTTTCTCCGTTGTTCAAGAGGGGCTTCTCCAAGTGAGTGGGGCTGGAAAACTAACACGAAAATTGAATGGCAGCCATTTTGACTCCTCAGAAATTACAATATTCTATTTCGAACAGAAGATCTATATTGGGGAAACTATATATACATGCAACAAGCTTAATCTATTCGAATTATGCTCAGCACTCTGTCACGGAGATTAGTCTCCAGCGTCACTAACTTCATATATTGCAGACATCACCGATGGAAATACACGATGCCACATGTCAGGTCAATCAAATGTAGAGTAATTAGGTAAATACCCAAGATGTGACCTATTCAGGATATCAGCTATGTGAATGAGTTATGTAAAAGGTGGGTAAAGTTTACGTTTGGCGACTGAAAATCAACCATATCAGTCTACAGAATAACTTCTCTTGGTACCCCACTTTCAGACTTTAGAATACGGAGGATTCTAGGATGCAGCCGTAGTATCTCAACCTCGCTTTTATTGCAGCTGTTCATGTGGAAACTTAACCACACGTGTCACTTGTCCACAAGTAACCATGCAGTGTCCAAAGACATGAAAAACATTTTAGGCTACTCAGAAGTAGAAGTTTGTGCATCTGTTCACGTGAGTCACATAACAATGAAAATAAGCGATTCTCGGCAGCCATTTTGAAAAGAAAACGGCCGCCATCTCGAATTCCATCAGTTCTGATGCAACAAAACTGTGTTGATCTGCTTCCTTGAGTACGCAAATGTGGGTATTACCGTTTAAATTGGCCTCCTATGTGTCTCAGAAGTGCAGAAATGCGACTTTGTGGTAGTTGATGGCGGCCATTTTGAAATCCAAGATGGCGGCCAAAATACTGATTTACAAGCCGGACTCCCCCTCCAAAAACGAATCATATGTGTTTATCTATCATCCTGCCAAATTTCATGCTTTTATCAAAAAGTGCACAATCATTTTACATATCTGCCGGACTATTAGTAAAAATAAGAGGTCAGAGTTTTAATTTTCTAAGTAGAAGAGATAAATTCACTCTAGGAATAGTTTTTTGAAGAAAATGTGTAATTAATAAAGCACTTTTACCGATAAGATTTAAAAAGCGCACTCGTGATTCCATCACGATTTTTTGTCGATTCCGTCACGGACTAGATTTAACCCCTGGGATGATCCAGTCGCGTTTTTCTCACGATGAAAAAAATCTTATCATCCTTGGGTACTGTATGTTAGTAAGAGATGTCATATAAAAATAGTCAGATTGAAACAGAGCAGCAAAAAAATAGACAAGCAACAGGTGATTCCGTCACGAACATTTCGAAGCATGATTTACTGAAAATGCTGGATCATCTGTAGATTTTTCATGGATCCGTAAACAGATGTCATATAGAATAGCAAACTAAACTTGAAACTACATGGGTATGACCACGGAACTTCCGAGTACATGACTTTGAATAAAGAAAAACTCTTCCCAACGGTGATTCCGTCACGGTGGAATTCATGATCTGTGAATCCGATCAACAACCTAGCCGGACAATCTGTCAAAAATTATCCGTCGTCTGGGTAAGGTTGAAGGGTCATCGGAAGCTCGAACTGTGATACAGGCAAAAACTGTTGTTGTTGTAGTCTAGAAAAATAACTGGCATGCACTCTATGGAGAAGGGCCTCGTGAGGCACAAAGTGCAATTTTTTGTTGTTGTTTATCTGCAAATCCGCTCAACTCGATGGGTATCTTTCACTTGTTCTCACAGTTGCCTGGCCTGTGTGATATTGGGTGGTCGAAGTCTACGTATAGTTTTTTTCAATAAATTATGGAAATTAATATAAACATATATACAGATATTTTTTTAAATAGATTTTTTTATAAGTGTATTTCTCTTTCATCTTTGGCTCAATTAAAGTCATTCTCTAAAATGTGAAGCGAGTTAATACAGTTTTTAATTATCTACCAAACCCTGTCCTCTATGACATAGAATAAAAGAGAAGTTGGGAATAGAACCGCTCAACACAGTCATTTCTAAACATCAAGTTGTACATAAGTATTTTTACTTACTCTGTACAAGCTGAGGGCATTTTTGTGGCTTTTGAAAATTTTGAGATTTTTGCGAGTCTGTCCATATTTAACTAAGCGACGTCCAAGCGAGCTAATGTACGCGCGTTATATTCATATCAAGTATGGTGCGGCTTGTGTTCAATGAGGCTTGGAATGTTTATACAATTAATTTTCTTCTCACTGTTACACAATAAATATTTGCTGCGTGGAATCCAGTCATTTGTTCCATAGGGGCAATATTCTCAGCAGCCATCACCATTCAATGTGAATGTGATACATGTACAAGTCCATGGTCATTGATACAGTAAGGTGAAGGCGAAGGTGACCTGTAACACCAGTATACAAGATTATACCGAGCGCATTGAATCCTCATCATATGATGTTGAGACAGATCAGAACGAAGTGTCGGTAAAATCATGTGTGTTTTGAAGAGCATTCTCTCATCAATGATGATGCTATACTGTACACATACAAAATATGAAGTGTTGCTGTGTTGGGCCTATAGCACAAAATCACAAGCAAGTTGGTACAACTAGGCACACAGGGTTTCATTTCTGTCGCTAACGTGTTGATTTGGGTGAGGGGATCCTCTCATGGGGAGGTGTGGGTGGGATGGGGCCTAATGTCTCAAGCACTTTTCCAGGTTTTCCATCAATATACTCTATTCCATACCCCAATATTTCAAGCACGTCAAATCAAACAAAATTATTTGCTGGGAATGTGACTTTCACATCCCTGTCTGGACATGCTAGTGAGGAACCCTCAATCCCAGATTAATTACCATTGATGAAGCTAACGTCCAACAAATGCAAAATTGAGCTTGGCATCCGGCCGTATGTTATTCAGTGATGTATTACGCTACGGACCCTGTTGCCTCGACGGAGGTCTTTGCGCTCATCCAGCGCTTGTTAACCCTATCTGGCCTGGGCTTTTTGGGACCTGTCCAGGCCTGGGGGGGGGGTCGAAATGGCCCCCCCTAATTATTTTTCTTACCCCTTGAGTTAGGAGGCTGAAACTTATCACACTATACCCCTGGGTCAAGCTCTACCAGAAAATGTAAAAAAATCCAAGATGGCCGCTTTGATGACGTCACAGTGACGTCATTTTCAAAAACGGCATTTTTGGTCGATTTTTCGGTCAGATTTTCCGAATTTTTTATTTTAGCAATTTCTCCGCAAAAACTGCATGACAAATTAGTAAATATTAATGTGATGTGAAATAAAATAGTTTTTGCCCACTTTTCATCGCGGAAAAGCAGAAATTTTGAAGAAATATGACAAAAATATCACTTTTCTGCTACCCCATGTGGCCGCCATCTTGGATTTACCCATGATTCTCTATGGCCCCCCCCCAGGCCAGATAGGGTTAATAATCATGTTGCATATATGCGTTAAACAAGACCTTTGTTTCTGTATTTAAACAGAAATAAGTTGACATCTCTTTCATCACCTCACTCATTTCGTCCTACATGCAATTTTGTTGAACAGTAAGGCAAAGTGGTGTGTGAAGGCTCCACTTCCCTTGCTGTTTATCAGAGGTGCAGATCATGTTAAAAGTCGCATTGAAAATTAACAATTTGCAAAAAGCATTAGTGTATGAATATATTCGGTCGTGTTTATTCCACACGAAACAAAATGCTGTTTAAACATATGCACTGTATGCCTCTATCTGGATTAACCCCAACAGGCCCCAACCCCTACCAAACTTTCTCTGTTATCTCCTGAACGACAACAAATTGAGAGCTGACACTCTCTGACTTTATAGTTTATCATATTGGGGTCATTTTGAGCCTATTTGTATTACAAGCGTCTAGTCCGTCATTCATAATCCAGCCGTCGTCCATTAGAGAATATCCGCGTCCATAATCCAAAGACCTATTCCATTTCCATATAACCCATCGAGTGATGTTTTCGTCGTTTTTCTCCAAAATTTCTGCTTTTCTACGATAAAAAGTGGGCAAAAACTATTTTGTTTCACATCACATTAATATTTACTAATTTATCATGCAATTTTTGTGGAGAAATTGCATAAATAAAAAATTCGAAAAATCTGACAGACAAATATAAAAAAAATGGTTTTTGAAAATGACGTCATTTTGACGTCATCAAAGCGGCCATCTTGAATTTTGTTTTGGTAGAACTTGACCCAAGGGTATAGTGTGGTAAATTTCAGCCGCCTAGCTCAAGAGGTAAGAAATATAATTGGGGGAGGGAGACAATTTCGGCCCTCCCCAGGCCTGGACAGGTCACAAAAAGCCCAGGCCAGATAGGATTAATCCTGGTGTCACATTTGTGGTTTTGGTGTATGGAATTCCGCATCCAGGTAGACAATTTAAGTACGATAATAATAGGAAGGATCGATCAGGATCGACAAATCGATCACACTACAGAAAGTCAGATTATGTTGTAAATCATTCATACATGTATACAACGTCTGTGGGAATTCCGCGTCAGTAATCGTTTGAAAAAAATTATGTTCTCTTTTCATCAGGAGCAGTCCCGCACCATCCGATTTTGGCAAGATCCCTGCAAAATGGACAATCTCAAAAACAGGTCAATATATGTCCGCTCCTAAACGCGCAAAAATATTATATATCAAATCGTTTATACACATCTCACTCACAACCTGTGCACCATAAGAGCCGCCGCCCCGTTTTAAGTTTCGACAAAATTCTGCTCCATAGTGACTTGAAACGTGACTATGAGGAAATTAGTCATTTTATTCAGTGTTAAAGTAAGACTTGATTGTACACATGTATAGTTAATATATTCAAATATAGTATGGCGCCTCAGCGTGGTCAACTAGCTATCTTACTTTAGCCTAAAGAAAGATTACTGAATGTCTAAGCGCATCCTCCCTGTTTACGGGCCAGGGAGGTATTATGTGCGCATATTCAATGTTTTATTAGTCTACCTTCGAAAATATTTAACAGTAATTTAACTTGAAAAATCGGTGCCATTGTGAACAGTCTACATTTCGACTGAATTCAAAGTCATTTTCTAGACAACTAAGGGCTAACATAGCTGCATTTACGTATGCATATATACATAAAATATTGCGAGTTCGAGCTCACCACATTGGTCGTTCACCGCACGACAGAACAACTGTTCAATGAAGAGTTCAGGAGCTTTGTGGCTCCTGTATTATAAATTTAAAATGCAAAGTTGTTTGGAAGCACAAAGGCCGTATAGATCAAACTAGTATGTACGTCCTTATAGCCAGGGCTTTTTTGCATAATATCACACGTCAGATATTTGTTCCATTATTTAGATTTTGTTAAAACACACTGAAGCACAGTCAGTCGTTGAACAGTTTTCCTGTCGAATATATGTAGATTTACGCATTTAGTTGTCTTGAAAATTACTTTGAATTCCGTCAAAATATAAACCGTTCACAATGGCATCATTTTCGGAGTTCATCATCATAATGCCTTTATTCTCACATACTGAAATTTACATCGCTGAGATTACATTAATCGTATTATTGGGTTCGTTCTTAATCATATGATATTGTAACATTCATATAACATAAACGGATCGTATATACAAGTGCGCGAGGATTAACGAGTGAATGAGAGAAGATATATACAGAAGTTTTCAGATGGAAATAGGAATTAGAGTCTGTGATTAAGCATAAATCCAAGGATCTATTCTTGGACCACTGTTCTTTCTTTTGTACGTCAATGACATGCATTTATGTATAAAACAATCTGATTGTAATATGTTTGCTGATGATTCCACCATTACCACTGTGGGTAAAACATTACATCAGGTGGAAACCCAATTAGAAGGTGATCTTGGGCTGGTTTCACAATGGTGCGATGATAACAAAATGTCACTTCATGTCGGAAAAACAAAAACTATGCTTGTAACTAATGCACAGAAACGATCTAAACTTACTAGAAATGCCATACATATCTCTTTAGACAACAATGTTATCAACAATGTAACACAGGACACAGTACTAGGTGTCACGATTGATTGCAATTTAAACTGGTCAGGACATGTGAAAAGTATTATTAAGAAAATAAATAGCAAACTGTACTTACTGAACAGACTGAAAACTATTTTACCCTGTTCTGCCAGAAGACAATTTTTTAACTGTTTTATTTTACCACACTTTGATTATTGTGCCAATGTTTGGGGAAATTGCAATAAGCAAGACATGGATCTTTTAAATAAGCTACAAAAACGTGCCATGAGACTTATTCTCGGTGCTGATTTTAACACTCCTTCCAAAGTTTTATATAAAAAACTGAACTGGTTTTCTATTGATGTTAGGTGCAAGTATAACACTGCAATTTTAATGTACAAATGTCTTAATAACTTGTGTCCCGAATATCTCCAGAATATTTTTACCCCTGTCACCAGTCGTACTAGAGCAGGCTCGTCCGGTGTACTCCGTGTTCCCTTTGCAAGAACAGAGTTTTTCAAGCGTTCATTTAGTGTTCACGGTGCCACTACTTTTAACTCACTTCCGGACACCATTAGACAGTCACCCAGTCTCAGTAGTTTTAAGAAAGCCTGTTTTAAGTTCTTCATTGAAAGTTTTAACAAATCTACTTAAATTTTTTATGTTCAACCCGAAATTTTGTTTTGCAATTGTTATACTGAAATATTTTAGTCTATCTTAAAAGTTTAACAAATCTACTTAATTTTTTAGTTTGACCTGTCAGTTTTTAGTAATTCTTATACCGAATTATTTTAGTATCCACTTGATCTGATCTCTCTTTGCATTATTATTATTATTATTATTGTTAGTATTATTATTATTATTATTATTTTGTTTAGTAATTAATATACTGGATTATTTTAATTCAAACTGAAAATTCTTAACAAATCTACTTATGTTATTATGTTCGATCTTAGTTTCTTTTTAGCAGTTCTTTTGTTGAATTATTTTAGTACAGGTATCCGCTTAGTTTAAACTCTATTTGCAATGTTATTCTTCTCTTAATATGTATTGTTGTTTTAATTATCTTTGTTTATTGTTATAATACTCGACTTTCATGTAAAAAAGCCATGGCTTATGAAATTATCGAGTTTAAATAAAGATTCATTCATTCATTCATTCATTCATTCATAAAGCTCTAAGAGTTTATTAACTGTACATAGACTTTTTGATTCATAATATGCTCGTGGAATGCCTGAGTGGTTAATATAGGCATTGTTCCCGTCGATTACACCGTGCGCCGTTCAGAAATAAAACTAGGGATACTAGAAATCAGTGATCCTAAGATTTCGATTTCGGAGAGGACTGCGGAGGCCGCCCGTGTGAACAGACGTCTTGTGTGTGTGTTCTCCATTCATGGCTTTTGTTTTGCCCTTTGTGGTATAGTTTGTATCTACATTGAGTTTGCTTTTGGTTGATAGTTTGTCATGCATTGATTATTTTGAATTGGTCGGTTTATATTTTGTAGTTTCTTCTTTTTCTTTTTTTTTTTTTCTTTTTTATTCTTGTATTTATTTTTATTTTTTTCTCTTTCTTTTTTTTCTTCTCGTTTGCTTTCGCTCGATTTGCTTTGTATTGTTATCGGTATAAATAATTGTATGTAGAGTGTATCTGTGTACGTAGTGTTTGTATAGTTTGCACGGTATTTTTCAGCACTGCTAACATGGGCCCTGTTGTGTAATCTCTCCCTGAGCCGCCCCAGGGAACAATAGCTTTAACCTATCTATTTATAAACTCTGTTCTTTTGTGTGGCGTCTTTTGCACGGTATACTTATTTTATTATTAGTCTATTTGTACAGTAAGCTGGCTCACTATGAGTGAGCTAGCCGAAGATGAAGACCTTTTTATAGACACCTCGTCACAGAGTCAAGATCAAGATATTTCACAATCTGGATATAAACGCGGTCTAGAAGAGGGTCAAGAGGGGCCTTCCAATGCGGGGAAGAAGCCACGTCAACATGTTCAACAAGAAGAGCTTCCGGATCTTACAGTTTACATGACGACAGTTGGAGGTATCTCCTTGGCAAATATTAACCATATTCATTTTGGTACAGCTTTACAGAAAAAGGTAGGATCAGTTAGTTTAGTTAAAAAACTGCAGTCTGGAGCTATGCTAATTAAATGCAAGGAACCTAAACAAGTTAAAACATTATTAGCAACAGCTACATTTATGACTAGGGAAGTGAAGGTCACATCTAAATTACAGTCTAAGCCTAGGGGTGTGATTTATGGTGTAACACAGGATGTAACAGAGGAAGAAATAGCCAAAGTATTGAAAAAACAACAAGTTGTTAAGGTAGAGAGGCTCACGAGGGGGAGGGAGAAGGTCCCGACAACAGCAATCTTATTACATTTTACTTCAGCAACTCTGCCGTCAGATGTAACGCTTGGGTTTCAAAAATTCAACATCAAGGAATATATTCCGCCCGTGATACGCTGTTTTCAGTGTCAAAGGATTGGTCACGTGGCCTCGGCGTGCAAAGGCAAGGTGAGGTGCTCGCGATGTTCAGGTGACCACCAATATGCAAACTGCCCAAATATTGAAAAACCATGTTGTGCTAATTGTAAAGGGGAGCATAGTGCTGCCTGGCTTGGTTGCCCTGTGCGAAAAGAAGCAAACAAAGCTCAGTTTGTTAAAATAACACAAAAGGTATCCTATTCACAAGCTCTTAGAACAGTCAGAACTGAAAATGAACAACAACAGCAGCAGACACAATACAATCAAATCCCTCCCTCTAGTATGCCGCCATTAGAGCTATCTCAAGAATCTCACTCTCCTGCTCAGTTACGTAACCCTAACCTAACTCAGGCCAAACCATTTAAACCTCGCATTAATATCTGTAGAGAAACTCAAACAGAACATGTACCGCTGATAACCATGACAAGATTAGTTGCCTTTATCACAGAGATATTTTTTACATGTGTAAAAGGCGAGGAAGGTAAACAGCAACAGAGACTTGATTTCATCTCTAAATGTGCTGTAAAGCACTTTGGGAGCTCTGGTGACGAAGAACTCACCTCAGAGTCCATTTTAAAATTAATATATGCTGGGGCAGGGAATAGTTAGAAATGGCGTTTAGGCACCTAATTTACATCATGGCGTTCACTATATTACAACAAAATATACAAAGTATTATGGCACATGGTCAAGAATTTAAACATTACGTTTTTAACTTGGATGTAAAACCAGATTTATTATGTTTACAAGAGACGTTTTTAAAACCGCATCTTGATTTTACGTTACCTGGCTATACTCCTATTAGAGGAGATAGGATTGGTGCTGACCATGGAGGACTTCTTGTTTTCATCAAAAATGAAATTAGTTATAAGCGAGTGGACTTGCCCACATTTAAAAATATTGAATGTCAATGTATTCAATTGTCTATTCTAAATGGTGTAGCAGTAAATGTTGTTAACCTTTATAACCCATGCAAAAAGCTTGAAATGGATGATTTCAATTTATTTTGTGTGGTGATTTTAATGCTGCAAATATTCTATGGGGGAGTGTTAACAATGATTGTAATGGTCGTCTGATTAGTCAATTTATTGATGATAATCAGCTTGTGTTTTTTAATGATGGGTCAGGTACTCGTTTAAATATAACGACAGGTGCTTTGTCCTGCATAGATCTAACACTATGTTCACAGAATATAAGTTCTAATTTTACTTGGTCTGTTGATCATACATCTCCCTGTGGGAGTGACCATTATCCTATTCATACTTCTTTTGGATTTACTGCTGTGACTAATGAAATTGGTGGTCCTGCCCGGTGGAAGTTAAAAAAAGTCGATTGGGCATTATTTAATAATGAGTGTAGGAAAACTCTCACGGAGAACTTGTTTAGTCATGATGTAGATGAATTTCAAAATAATATAATTGGTGCCATAAATAATGCTGCGGATGTGTCTATTCCTAAAACTAAGGGTAATCCCCCTTTTAAGAAACCAGTATCATGGTGGAATGATGAATGTACTCAGGTTATAAAAGATAGGAAGAAGGCAAAAAATCGTGCCTGTCATACAAGATTATATGAAGATATAGTGTTTTATAAAAAGAAAAAGGCAATTGCTCAGAGGGTCATTAAAAGTGCACAGAAAAATTCTTGGCGAGATTATTGCTCACAAATTAATAGTAATTCTAATATTAAGCAAGTATGGAGTCAGGTAAAAGCCATTAAAGGAAATAAAAAATCTTTTGCTATTCCCACTTTATCAAAGGATAATATATCGTATGTAAACAATGTAGAGAAATGTGACCTGCTTGCGGAGAATTTTGCTTTTGTGAGCAGTGATTCTAATTATGACCCTGATTTTATTATACACAAGGAGGAAATGGAATCAATGCACGAAGAAACATTAAATAATATTCGATTTGATGATATGCCTATTAATGAAGACTTTACTTTATTTGAACTAAAACAGGCATTACATTCAACAAAGAATACTTCACCAGGTGAGGATGGTATTACGTATGAATTTTTTCGTCATCTCCCTGATTCTTGCTTGAATGTTATTCTTTTATTGTATAACACTGTATGGCCCCGCATGAATCTTCCCTCCGCCTGGAGGAAGGCTATTATAATACCTTTTGTTAAACCTGGAAAGAACAGTTCTCTCCCTTCTTCATATAGGCCAATTGCATTAACGTCTAATTTAGGAAAACTTTTGGAAAAAATGGTAAACAGTAGACTCTTATGGTTTTTAGATAAGAATAAGATCTTTTCACCTTGTCAGAGTGGCTTTAGACGTAATCGAAGTACAACTGATCATGTGGTTACTCTTGAAACTGATATCAGGAGTTCCCTTGCCAATGGTGAATATTTATTATCAGTATTGGAACTCCACAGGGTAGTGTGATTTCACCTACTTTATTCAATCTAATGATTAATGATCTTCCGTCAGCGCTTAATCCAAAACTTAAATGCTCTTTATTTGCTGATGATAAAGCCATGTGGATTTCTGCGAGAAGTTTTCATACAGTAGTCAAATATGTGAAACAGGGGTTAGTGGATATTGTTACATGGGGTAAGAAGTGGGGGTTTAAATTCTCCTCAGCCAAGTCTGAGGCTGTATTATTTACTAGACGTCCATTACCAGAAGCTCTGGAGTTATATTTGAATAATGCTCGTATGAGAGTGTCAAATTCTTTCAAATTTCTAGGTGTTATTTTTGATAAAACGCTTACTTGGTCTCAGCATATTGATTTGCTAGTGACCAAGTGTGAGAAAGTTTTAAACCTTATGAGGTGTGTGTCGTCCACGAGTTGGGGGGCAGATAAAAGAAGTTTATTACTTTTATATAAGGCATTGATTCGTTCCCGTCTTGACTATTGTTGTCAAGCCTATGATTCAGCTACGCATACCCTCAAGGCCTTGAGTATATGTACGGGGGCTATGCGTTCTACATCGCTACATGCATTACAGGTAGCATGTAATGAATTTCCATTATATATTCGACGGAAATGGCTTACACTCAAATTTGCCCTGAAATTAAAAATATCTTCAGATAATCCTGCGAGTGAAACATTAAAAGAATCGTGGTATGATGCTTTTTTCACTAATATAGCTGTGAGACGTGCTCAACCATTTAGTGTACGGGCTAAACAATTATTTAATGAATTGAATATAGACAATTTCTCGATGTCTAATTTATTCACTCCTCCATTTCCACCATGGCAATTAGTAAGTCCATTTATATCAGATGATTTACATAATAAAGTTCGAAAATCTGATCCTCAATATATGTTGGAGGTATACACTAAAGAACATATTTTATCTAATTGGGGTGGGTATGTACATATATATACTGACGGTTCCAAATGCCCGGATACTGGTAGAACAGGGGCGTCCTTTGTTGTACCAGAAATGAAGTTTATTTCATTTAAAAGATTGAGTGATAATATTTCTGTGTTTAAAACGGAACTTGTTGCAATTTTATGCTCTTTGCATTGGTTAAGAGATTTTAAACCTTTTAGAGCTGTTATTTTTACAGATTCTTTAAGTGCTGTGCATGCTATGCGTAATTTTGCATGGAAGAAAAGCTCTCCAATTGTATATGAAATATTGCATGTTATTACAACTTTATCTTATGCCGGCTGCACGGTGTGCCTCGAGTGGGTGCGTGGCCATTGTAATGTGTACGGAAATGAACTGGCTGACCAGCTTGCAAAAAAGGCTCTGCTTTTAAATGATATCGGCATCCCTGTTGGGCTGGATGTTGATGAGATTAGGATACCAGTGAGGTCCGGTTTCATTGATGTTTGGCAGGAGGAATGGCGATATTCAACAACAGGTCGTTTTTATTATGCACTTCAGCCTTGTGTTACTACTGGTAATATATCTCTTCCCAATCGACGGGCTGAGGTGCTTATCTTCAGAATATTATCTGGTCGAATTGCGGTAAATAGTGTCTTGCATGGTATGGCCAGGCACCCAACTGGTCTCTGTGAGACTTGTGACGTGGAGGACACAGTCCAGCATTATTTAATGACGTGCAGGCGGCATACTAATGAACGCCAAAGGTTATTTAATGAACTTTTACTTTTTGGTGTATTTAACCCAACCTTTGAGCATGTTCTTAACCCAGAACGAAACAGAGATAAAGTTTTTAAGGCAGTTGCAAATTTTATGATACGCACTCGCCGATTCAGGTAGTAACAGCTTTTTCATAACTTTAAAGTACCTCATGCTTATATATGTATATATATACATACATGTGATATACTTATTGATATTGTCTATATTATATTGGCCTTTTTAATGAGTTTTTTACTTTTTATTGAACTGGGTCGTTGTGATATTTATAAAGAACTTGCTGTTGATATTTATGTACCTCTCCTCTTCGAAATCTTCTAACCTGCCTCGCTTTCTAAAAACAATACTATCTGTGTCGCCTTCTAATAATAATACTATCTGTGGAAGCTCTCTCTGCTTCAAACTACAACATCTTGCACAGATATGCAACTCTGTACTATTTATATGATCCTTTTTTTTTTAAAAAGCAAACTCAACGTAAAGTCATTGGCGTGCATAGCTGCTTCGTAGCTGCACACGCCATCTAAATTTAAAATTGAATTGAATTGAATAAATCAATAGCTACCTTAGAATATCTGCTCTGCCCCATAATATGGTCCAACCTGGATTTAAAACCACCAGTGTGAATAGTGGTCTTCTTCGTCTGAAAAGTTAAATAAATTTAATCCATTGTAACATTGTTGCTTAGATATATTTGTTATTTGAATTTATATTGCATATCGTCATTAAATAATATTGCAATGGATCAACGCTAAATGAAAATGCAATCACAATGAAAATATTGAGAATGTACACTAATATGATTTTACAATGTTGATCATCCAGTCGTATTGGTCATGTAATATTGCCTGATGCTATTTCCTCTTTGGCGAAGAAGTAATTCAACAATAGACGCTGCATGATTTCCATGATCACATGTCTGCTCCGAGTCGATGAAATGTGCGCCTCGAACATTTCCGATTGGTTGCATGAAATGTTCTCATTTTCAAGATGTGGGTACAGATGAACAATTGAATTATGCAGCAATCCTTAGCCTTGATCAAGAATAGTGCAATAAATAGACAATTAAAATATAGCCTGTTATCATGGTTATAGGAAATCGATCATAATTTATCCTGCTTTTCCTGGTCACATTTTTATCATAGCAAGTATCGGTTATGCCAACAGTGACTGTGTATTTGTTATCAATTTATTTTAATAAATATTACTTTGTGATTTCATCAGAACTTTGGTATGGAAATATTCTCAAATCTTCTGGAAATATAAGCAGGAAACGACAAACATTTCAAAACAACAAGTGAGGATGTCAACTGATTTATTGAGAGCTAACATGCCCCCCCCCCCCTCAAACTTCCTAGCAAGTTAAATCCTACTGTTTGACATGAACAGGAAATACACAGCAGTGGTGTGATATAACCTATTTATCTCACCCTCAGGGGTATTTCCTTCAGGGCTGCATGGCCAATCTTCACATGAGGTCCCCAAGCCTGGGCTTTTCCAGCTTACAATGCAACAATGGCAATGGGTAGATCTGAAAGGAATTTTGAGACAGATTGAGTTATGGATATTTCTTTGTGAATTCCAGGCTAAATGAGGCTAACTGATTTATTTCATTAATTCTGACTGCAAATATAAGCTGCAGTAGTTACTGAGAAGATTATCAATTGTTTAATATGCCAAGTGTATGAAGAGGAACTTGTTGATAGTTAAAGCTCATAGAGGGTCCACATTACAACATTCTGAGTTTAACTAGAAATTAGAATTGTTTTGCCAATTAAGTTATAACATTATAATTAGGCCTATATTTATAACTTACTTACCATCACTATATGCAGCTTCACTCATCACCATCGGCAATACATTTCTTTAAACCCCAATAGTTCCAGCTTAACATGAAAAAATCAACTTTGTTTTCCTGCTGTTGTTGTTATTCTCAAATGACAGCATGGTGGCGCCACCAGTGGCCAATTAAAATATACCGGTACAGGGGAGATAACTCTCCTCAAATTGTTAAATTAATGCCAGCAAGTCAATAGCAAATGTAATAGACTACCAGGAAATAGAATAATATTATCTGTATATAATTGGTGATAATGAAGAGGGTAGAGTATTCATTAATGGACATTTTTTTCTTGAAAATCATGTTAGAACTGGTGTATTCTTCTAAAATTATTTTCTTCATTATTTCCAATTTGATTATAAAATCTTTGGATACAACGGAAGTAACAGCAGCTCTTAACAAAGATCGGCTGTTCCAATTACGGTGCCGTAATTGCCACCCGCGCAACTGATGGATTTTTAACCTAGGCCTCAATGGAGCGTATCAGGTTTTTACTAAAAATCTTAGCTCAAACTTGAGATAAATTTCTACAACTTGGTGAAGAGAAAGATAGTACATCTCTTCAAATTATCATGCTAAAATGGATTCTGAACTATACTTTTTTGAAGTTTTTTCCATATACTTCTGTGTTAAAATTAAGCTTTTCAGAGGGAGGAAAATCCCCCAGTGACATCATTGTATCTACCAAAATGGGGAGGTATTAAATAACACACAATTATATGGGGGAAAACTCAGGATATTTCAGCCCCAATTTTAACACATAATGTGACCGTATGTACTATATTTCCGTTGATAGCACAGCCGGTATATAACTTTTTGCTCATTCAGGTTAATCAGGGCGAACCGGTAAAAGATCATATTGCACTGTGGGGGGAGTTTGGTTCGCTGGAAAAAGTCATAACATGACGGGTGAAAGTCTTAACGGTATCTGTAAACAATGGTAGCATTAACTATTTGAAACAGCACGAGCAGAAATGATATTTCAGACCAGTTTAATGCAGTATACTACTGTACCGGTAGAATAAGCCCACTTTATCTTTGATCGGGAAATTAACGCATTAGACAATGTGGAAGACTACCCCCTGTTTTCCAACATTCAACTCTTGTAAATTATTTATTTATATTCGCTGCGATGCATGCTTATTTAGGCCTCCTCTGTCGTCCACTGAAACCCAAAATTCTTTGTCGCGATACACACACATTGTATGAAGCTGTTTCTCTTTTGGAAATGCTATAAAACCAGAGAAGATGAAGAAAAAAGTACTAGTATTTATGTTTCCTCATTGTTATTGTTATTCATTATTTAATTATTTATTTTAATATCTAGCGCTGCAAAAGATCTTAAATTAACGAAGAAATGCACCGTGAAATTTAAATAAAACATTGAGTTGATGGGCCGCGAAATCCGTATGGGAAGCGGCCCTTAAACTACAAGTTCAATCAATCAAAAAAAGTACATTTCTACATCTGCTGCCTTATCTGCTGGAAATCACCATGAGGGGATATTTTTTTATTCATTGGAAGAAATTTATTTTGTGTCAATAAACAATTGAACTATAAGGTGAAAATTCCCAATTATTAAATTCTGCAGATAGTAAGCTTATACTTTATTTTCTATATTTGATGAACTGTTCAAATTTACTTGATCGATTGTCCAAAAATGTAGATTAATTTTGATCTCAATAAGCTTATTGAACAATCAGATGGTTTACAACAGTATGGACACTTCCTATTTGCGGTCTTAACTATGAATAGTTAAGAACCATATACATCTAAAATGATTACATGTACATGGTCAACTAACATTTTGTAATGAATCACTTTAGATGTTTTTTGTCTCCTTTGGAGTAAAGCGAATGTAAAGTTTGGTTTTCAAGAAGATCGTTTACCATGTTAGTATTTGTATATATATGCATATTCTGAATCTGTATTTAAGAATTGCATTATTATGTCATTGTATAGTACATTTGCTGATCTCTGCCGTGGACTAACAAATACTGAAATCGAGGTAATGCGCTAACATGCTCCTTTTTCTGATTTTTAATTCCATTTCCACAGTTACCAAAATTCCATCGAAGACCCCAATTTACAGAGATTTAAAAAACAGAATCTGTTTAATCTATTAGGATTTACTGCCTCGATTGATGTAATTAGAAGTCTACAGAAATTCCGAATGTAGAATTTACATGTTTAAATTGGGTTTTAATTTGTGTATCAGAAATTGGATTAAATTAATATCTTCCAATAAATTAATCAATGAAGCATTGTATCAGTTGGATCATATATCATTACATGTATATAAGCTTACATACTCGTGCTAATATTTGCGAATGATAACAGACTAAATACTTTGACTTCTTGCCTTATGTTCAATATTTGTAAATATGTATCATGCAGAAAAAAATAATTAAAAAAAACATTGCTTTTATGAGATTTTTCACATTTTCCACCTATTATGTGCTTTTCTTTACAATGTATGCATGTAAAATGTGTTTGGTTCCTCACACTGTCACATGTGAAGGACAAAAACAATTCTTAATGGATATAATGGCTGTCCTATAGGACACATACATGTTCTATAGCATAGAATAATCCATCCTATAGGACAGATTTTTCTATCCCTTAGGATACTATAGGACAGAATTATCTGTCCTATAGGATCCTAAGGGACAGAAGTAACTGTCCTATTGGATCCTATAGGACAGATCATCTGTCCCATTGGATCCTATAGGACAGATCATCTGTCCCATTGGATCCTATAGGACAGATCATCTGTCCCATTGAATCCTATAGGATTTTTTGGTAAGGGAGGTGGGCCCCTATTGGTCCTATGATGTCGTATGAGGTCTTATTTTGAAGCTCCCGTGGAGGAGCACCCGACTGAATTCGCTGTCTGGCCGTAGTATAGAAAGCAGGCATTTTGGGGGTATGTGGGGGTGTGTTTTAGGGTAGAGATTGATCACTATGGGACCAAATGGGTCGTGGGAGGTGTCAAAGTGAAGCTTTTGTGGGGTAGAGTCAGAATGACGCGTTTTTTAGTGCAAGTCGCGTCAATTTGCGCATGCGTAGTTGGGTGTAGTAAGTAAAGTGGTAATTTTGGAGGTGTGTTTGGGGTAGAGAGGGACCACTATTGGTCCGAATGCGTCGTGGGAGGTGTCATTTTGTAGGTCTCGGGGTGTACATCCCGATTTGAGGAATGTCCACTGCATCTGTGACGTCATCGGTGACGTCATCAGTAGGAGTTGTAGCCAAAGTGGGCATTTGGGGGCAGTGAAAGAAGGTATTTGGGGTAGAGATGGACCATCCTTGGTCCGACTGCGTCGTGTCGGGCGTCATTTTGTAGCTCTCGGGCTGGATGAACTGTGACGTCATCGGTGACGTCATCAGCACGAGAAGTAGCGAAAGTGGTCATTTTGGGGCAGTGAAGGAAGGTATTTGGTGTAGAGATGGACCATCCTTGGTCCGAATGCGTCGTGTGGGGTGTCATCTTGTAGTTCTCGGGGTGTACATCCCGATTTGAGGAATGTCCACTGCATCTGTGACGTTATCAGTAGGAGTAATAGCCAAAGTGGGCATTTTGGGGCAGTGAAAGAAGGTATTTGGGGTAGAGATGGACCATCCTTGGTCTGAATGTCTCGTGTGGGATGTAATTTTGTAGCTCTCGGGGTGCAGACCCCGATTTGAGGGATGGTCACGTCATCTGTGACGTCATCAGAAGGAGTAGTAGCCAAAGTGGGCATTTTGGGGCAGTGAAGGAAGGATTAGTGGTATAAAAGCGCATTGCGAGCCCTATTGATCTTGCTGCGCAATGAGTGTATGCGCGTGTGTGTGAGTGAGTGAGTGAGTGAGTGAGGCGTCCCCAACGCCCGTCTTAACACATGGACGCACTAACGACGGCGAGTGAGTGAGTGAGTGAGTGGGATCCGACTGGACTAATGTATCGTCTGTTTTCATCATTTTGCGCATGCGCAGTCTGGCCGTAGTATAGACAGCAGGCATTTTGTGGATTTGTTGAGTGATTGAGGGACTATCCCTGGTCAAATTGACCGTGTGGGGTATTAGTGTGAAGCTCTCGTGGGTCAGACTGGCTTGTTGTCATTGGAAGTCGCGCCAATCTGCGCATGCGCAGTTTGCCAGTGGGTTTCCCCCGTCGTTCCTCCCTCTTTCATCCGGGTACAGTGGTTTTACATCCGGGTCCTCATCTTACATTCGGGGTTTTCCATGTTTACTCTCACGTGACCGGAACCGGAAGTTGTCACAAGACAGGTGGCGCCCTCGTTACCATGTCTGTGCTATATTATACCATATGTCCTGTATTGTACCATATATGGCCTGTACTATACAATATATGTTCTGTATTATACCATATTTGTCCTCTATTATACCATATCTGTCATACGTTATACAATATCTGTGCTGTATTATACCATATCTGTCCTGCATTATACCAAATCTGTGCTATATTATACTATATCTGTGCTGTGTTTACAATATTTATCGTGTATTATACAAAATATCTGTCCTGTATTATATCATATCTGTCCCGTGTTATACAATATCTGTCCTGTGTTAATCAATATCTGCCCTGTATTGTATCATATATGTCCTGTATTATTCAATATATGTTCTGTTTTACACCAAATCTGTGCTGTATTATACAGTATGTGTCCTGTATTGTACCAAATCTGTGCTGTATTATACCATATCTGTTCTGTATTGTACCATATATGTTCTGTATTATACAATATTTGTCCTAAATTATACCATATCCGTCCCGCATATACCATATCTGTGCTGAATTATACCATATCTGTCCCGTGTTTGCGATATCTGTCCTGTATTATACCATATTTGTGCTGTATTATACAATATCCGTGCTATATTATACAATATCGGTCCTGTATTATACCATATATGTGCTGTATTATGCCATATCTGTCCTGTATTGTAACATATATGTCCTGTACTATACAATATATGTTCTGTACTATAACATCTGTCCTATATTATACCATATTTGCGCTGTATTATACCATATCTGTGCTGTATTATACCATATCTGTCCAGTATTATACCGAATCTTTGCTGTATTATACCATATCTGTCCTGTATTATACCATGTCTGTCCTGTATTAGACAATATCTTCCCTGTATTTAATGTACATGTACTCTGCGCATGTCCATGTATTCTGTGCATATCCATGCACATGTACTATGTGCCTGTACATGTACTATTTGCCTGTACATGTAATCTGTTCATGTACTCTGTCAATATACATGTTCCTTGTCCATGTAAATGTACCCTGTGCATGTCATTCTCTATGTACTCTGGTCACGTCTATGTATACATACTCTGTTTAAATCCATGTACATAGTCTCTGTCCATGTCGCTATATAGCTGAAATATTGTGAAATGCGACGTTAAACCTTAATTCTCTATCTCTCTCTCTCTCTCTCTCTCTCTCTCTGGCATATATTTGGTACAGGTATATATTTTATAAGGGGAGGCCTTAATGAGGGCTAACCCTTAATGGCCACAATTCTCTTCTAATACTATATACTACAGTATGTTAACCAATATTGCCAAAGTGAAATTTACGGTTGTTCTAAAATTTATTATACTAATATTGATCAAAGGTATTTCAGCACAAGTTTGTGAAACTTCGCAGAACAAATAGAGCTACAAAAAGTCTCCACAAAACTACAGATAGAAGGCCAGGACGTGTGGTGGTGTGTTATAGGCCTGTTTTGTGTGTGTTAAACTAGGAAGTCAAATGGAGGCATATTCTTCAATATCGATACGTGTTTGTGCGAAACAAATGTGAAAATAGAACCATAAATCTATAGCCTACATTGTGTTCAGATTTATTTCCGGGAAAATGCATCTCCGACAACCTGAGACCCCGGAGCTTCCAAGGCCTAGGCGGCCCCTGGACCCTCGCCTGTCAGGCTGTGAGGATCGCTTATCTTAGATTTGTGTAAATGAATCGGTATCATATTGGTTCTAATGCTCCATGATGTTTATGTGTTTCTTATGTGTTAAATATAACTAGAAAGTCAAATGGATTCAGGCATGAAGTATGATTTTTTCAATATCGATGCGTGCTTATAATTGCGAAAAAATCGTGAAAATAGAATTATAAATCTGCATGCAGTATGATCAGTTTTATTTCCGGGAAAACCCTCAGAACGCATCTCCGGTGATCTGGGACTTCGGAGCGTCCGGGGCCTAGGCGGCCCCTGGAACCTCACCTGTTGGGCTGTGAGGATTTCCTTGTTTTATCTTTGTGTGAATGGATCATATCGGTAGGCATATTGGTTTCTCTTCCAAGAACTAAAAGTCATCGTTTTGTATGCTTTAAATATAACCAGAAAGTCAAATGGATGCAGGTATATGATGTGCGATGTTTTCAATATCAATGCGTACTTATAATTGCGAACAAAATCGTGAAAATAGAACCATAAATCTGCATGCAGTATGATCAGTTTTATTTCCGGGAAAACGCTCAGAACGCATCTCCGGAGATCTGGGACTTCGGAACTTCCGGGGCCGCCTAGGCCCCTGGACCCTCGACTGTTGGGCTGTGAGGATTTCCTTGTTTTATCTTTGTGTGAATGAATCGTGTCAGTAGGCATATTGGTTTCCCTTCCAAGAACTAAAAGTCATCGTTTTGTATGCTTTAAATATAACCAGAAAGTCAAATGGATGCAGGCATGATGTGCGATGTTTTCAATATCGATGCGTGCTTATAATTGCGAAAACAAAGCGTGAAAATAGAACCATACACCTGTATGCAGTATGATCAGTGTTATTTCCGGGAAAACGCTCAGAACGCATGTCCGGCGATCTAGGACCCCGGAGATTCCGAGGCCTAGGCGGCCCCTGAACCCTCGCCTGTTGGACTGTGATAGTGCCCCCCCCCCCACTTTCAATTACGTTCCGACGCCACTGCAGCTAAGCACTTAACACAAGATTGAGACACATATGAGTTGAGCTTAATGCATATATAAATAAGAAATATATATTGTAACGAATTTTGTGTGTGTGTGATCGGTGGATTTATCTAGATTCCATTTATCGCTGCCACCAGTGACGTAAGGTGTCACGACCATCATCCAAAGTAACGTCTATGACTGCCCTCCAATAGGCATACTGAAACTAGCCCTCTCATAGGCTTTAAACAACACTAGCCCTCTGATAGGCTTAACCCTAGCCCTCTCATAGGCTTAAAACAACACTAGCCCTCTCATAGGCCTACTGAAATCAGTCATCTCAAGTTCATCTGGGTAACGTCTTTCACCAGTCATCCCCCGAAGGCGTTCGTTACAGGAGTTCGCCTCTTTTCGCCAGATACTCGTGATATATCGAGCTGGTAAGGAGGTCTTCTATCATCTCAGATGACCCGCCAGAGGTTATATGAGTGGAGCATCATGGGAAGTGTTTCATGCATACTAATCCCAGGTATACAATAAGTATCCTGGTATGTTTCACGGTACCTCTTAGGTAGTTTCCACATTTCGATAGATAATTAAATACATTCTTAGATAACCTTGAGGATACTTCGAATACCAAATTTTCCATAGATGTGACTATGCTTTCATGGTATCCCTAAGGATATCTTGGCTAGACAAGAAGGAATGAGACAACACAGATATTTCAAGTTCGACAAATAACAAAACTGTATTCTGTATAAAGGAAACTGTTTCAGGATATATATACAAGGATATCTGATGAATTTTAAGCTTTTAAGGATATATCAGGATATCATAAGGACACATAAGGATATATCAGGATACATCAGGATATACCAGGATATATATCCTTGGCTCACAGGATATACACAGGATACTTTATCTTTATGTTTAACTTCAGGATATATATCAGGATATCATAAGGACATATCAGGATATCATCAGGATACATCAGGATATACCAGGATACTTTATCTTTATGTTTAACTTCAGGATATATATCAGGATATCATAAGGACATATCAGGATATCATCAGGATACATCAGGATATACCAGGATATACCAGGATATCATAAGGATATCCGACACACAGTCGCAGGGTATAAACTATAATAGCCGATCCCTATAATCATGGCTGGTATCCTAATTATTATATACGCGACGGATATATGGAGGATATCCTAAGGACATGCGGAATATGTATTCAGGATATCCTCAGGATATACAACAGTCGGTAAATCACGATATCACCGGTATGAATGGCCGAATAGGATATCAAGGATATGTCGCCGTATATCCTTAATCGAGGCTAATAAACCACCCGTAGCTCCCAGTAGGAAATATATTCCTCACTACGGTGTCTTCTGTGTAGGATATTGATCTGCTAGTGATAATTCTATTTTTCTCCACCCAAAGGATATATGTGCTGCCCCAAGTCACCAGTGATACATGTATCGAGGTCCGGAGGATATATATCCTATTCCCCATGAAAAGGAAAGGTCATGTGCAACCCGGTACACCTACGAGGGAATTGCACCTCCCCGCAGTGTCTTCTATGGTGCTGGTTCCATATCAAAGGGTCCACTCCGTGTGTCCTTCTCATTAGTTGCAGGATACATATATTTTGGACACACATCACTAGTATCCTACAGAGCACACATACCCCAGGAAACACCAGTGTCAATGGCAATAAAGGTCTGGCTATACCTATGCAGCTATATAGGATATCTGTAGGATATATATCCTATTCCCCATGAAAAGGAAAGGTCCTGTGCCACCCGGTACACCTACGAGGGAATTGCACCTCCCCGCAGTGTCTTCTATGGTGCTGGTTCCATATCAAAGGGTCCACTCCGAGTGTCCTTCTCAATAGTTTCAGGATACATATATTTACTGCCAATGACACCGGTATATCCTATATTATATTCCCCTCACATATCTGCTATTTAAGGATATATATAGATATCCTGCAGGATATATATCCTTCAGGATACATATTATAGTACAGGATATATATCCTTCAGGGCATATCCTACAGGATACTATTTCACTAGTATCCTGAATGGATCATCTCAGTAAGGGTATATCCTAGGAAGGATATCATCTTTATTGGTCATCCAAAGTAGTCATCTCCCGCCAATGGTAAATAGGCGACCTACCTTGTACACGACAAGGGGCAAAATGCGAAGAACCTCTTCTATCTTCCCGTTTATATAGCCCGCCAAGGGTAAAACCACGTGTCTACAATACCTACGCTGATTGGCTGAGCCACCGAAAGCTGTCTGCAGCCGATCAAGCCATGATTATAGTATCCGCAAAAACGTAATAAACTCACCAAATTTCCCCGAAACACTACTAAATTTCTACTGATATATTCACCTAGATACCCATAGAAATTAATTCTGAAGTTTTTATACAGTTTACTGTCCAAATTTAAAGTCCAAAGTACGTCAGAGCGTCTAGAATGTAGCTTCGCAACAGGGTCTCGTCAGGAGACAAGCATGATAAAAATTCACGGAATAAATGCATCTACCAGGCAATCAGGGAATTACCACAAGCTAACACGCATTTACTAGGTAAGATGACATTTAGTTCAATCAGATACCATACTATTTTAAACAATTGAGCCATTGAAAACACTAAATCTGGTCAAAAATAGAGGCACATGGCAGTGTTGAAAACTGGCCCCGCGATAACGCATTACATGCTGGTACAAAACAGACATGTGACACGGACTATAATAAACCTGTAAAACTTATGTACAACATTCAAATAAACATTTAGCAATCAGACAATTTCCCCACACTATCCCCTCCCAGCTTTTGTGCGTCCCCGCACAAACTACAGGATATCACTTCTGACACCATATACATACCTGAACAAGAAGTGATAGCTTATTGGTATCAACAATAACATTTCTCATATAACAATGTCATATCACAGCTGAAATAAACATGAGATCTGATCAAGTAAAGTCATTAACTTTGCTGCAAATAAAGTCATAACTGGAATGAGGTAAATCATAGTGTCACAGAGTTCAATAAAGAGCACCAATCCAAAAAGGATCATTTAACCAAGTAGCATAGTCATCAACACAGAAATATCACAGAAACTGTCAGTTCCACAACATTCGCTGGTCCTGATAAGGACCCTAGTAACAGTGTATCTTGTGCAGCAAGAGTTCGAAGGATATCATAACAAAATGATACATAGTTAATCCGAAGAAACACAAAGGTAATCCACTCTGGGTCGTACACTGAGTACCGGTAAAGTAAATCCAAATGAAGACGTCTTGGTAAATCCAACATTCAGGAAACCCATCAACACTGCCGAAATGACATTCAGACACAGTTAAATCACATATTAAATGCAGATGAAGGCATCTCAGGTAAATCCATGGGGGAACAACGATGCAAATACTACCAACTAGAACAATTGAATTTGTGTCTTTGTCCGAAAGAAGAAGGTTCATTATATTTTCCAATGGTAGTCCATGTGATTCCCGGTACCATGGCAGACATCGCAGTTGAGATCTGTGCAAAGCCAGATGCCCTGCCTTGGCTGAGCTCCCTCCTCAGTAGTTCTCACCTGTTCCGGAACCATCTGGTCAACATGACTTCCTACTGCAGATGAACTCAAAGCGCCTATCGGCTGGGCCACGATACAGTCATCAGTTTGACTGACAATGGGTCTTGTTGGTTTCCTGTACACCTCTGTCTGTGTAGACAGGGATGAGTTTTTAACCGCTTTGGTGTTAGTTTGGATGTGGGTGGTGGTCATCTTCACAATGCGTGTTTCCTCTGTCTGTGTATGGTTTTCATAACGGGGCTTTCGTCGGGTGTCCCTGGTGACGTCTTCATACACTGTTATCCCATTTGGGTATATTATTGTCCGATGGACCCTCTCCATACAAGGGTATGGTGGTGGCTGAAATGCCCCTCTCAGAGGCAAAGCAGCTGGGAGAGTGACAGCATCATCCCCCACGCCCAGGACAGTCGGTACACCTGATGGTAAGGGACCACTCATAAGCTCGGGCAGGGAATAGAGACGGACTGGGTCGGGGTTCTGTTCTGGATCATGAAAAATTTCAGTGTGTTTCGCAGCAGAACTCGTATCTGAGATGAAACTGTAGGCAGGTGATTGAATACGACTGCCTTTCTTTTTACTGCTGGTCAGGTCGAGGGGAACATCAGCGACTTCTTTCATCTCTACTATCCTTGGTGGTGGCGTTGGATGTAAGGGAGAGAGGGGTGGTGGAAGACTGCCTGAGATGTCGCGGATGGCCATCTGTACCTCACAGGGAATGGGGATGGTCGGAGGCAGGTCTACAGTCACCTCTGGATCAACCAGACGCAGCTCGCTCCTCTGGTGCCTTGGGCCTCCCTGTGTATCTTTCCATGGTAGCGCTTAATATGGTCTTTTAGGTTATCCTTGCGGGAATACACCCGGTCACACTGATTGCAGGAATGTTTGGCTGCATTCTGGGTGCATGAAGCTCGATGTCGGTAGTAGTTGGAGCGTTGTGTGTAGGTGGCATTACACGTCTCACATTTGAACAACATATTGGATCTGAAAATATACAAAAGAAACATGCGAAATAAGGCATTTGTTAGAGCCAGATCGCTACCTACAATTCCTTCACTGGACCCTCTCTGTTAACTTCCCCAAAGAGCTGCCTCGATACCCAATTCAGCCATCGTACCGGTTTCTTCACGGTTCGCCCGGAGCGAGTTCGCTTATCTACAGATAAATCCTCGCTATTCTCGTCATCGCGAGCATGCGCATCTCTGCCACGTTCCATCATCGAAAGTCTCGTCTCCAGTGTTCGGTTGAATCTCTAAACCATGCCGTCTGATTGAGGGTGAAGTGCTGTAGTTCTCGTCTTTTCCATCCCTAGCAGTTTGCACACTTCCGCAAAAAACTTTGACTCATAATTTCTCCCCTGGTCTGAATGGATCTGCCTGGCTGTACCAAATCTACAAATGAATTCCTTAACAATCTTATTGGCTATTGTTGATGCCGCCTGGTCCGGCATTGCATACCTTTCTATCCACCTGGTGAAGTAGTCACTAACAAGTAGAATGTACCTATTCCCACTCTTGGATCTGGGAAGAGGCCCCAGGACATCTGTGGCTATCCTCTCCATAGGCAACCCAACAGTGTACTGTCGTAAGGGGGCCCTCAATCGTTTGGCTGGTGGTTTCCTCTTCGCGCAAACATCACATTGTTGGCACCACCGTTCGACATCCTGTTTTGCACCAAACCAGTAAAACCTTTGATTCAGCTTCGAAAGAACTTTCTTCGCCGCAAAGTGCCCTGCTGTCTTGGTTGAGTGAAGTTCCAGAAAAACATCCCTCTTGTAGGGCTCTGGAAGCAGAGTCTGCCACACTAGGCTGCCATCATCTTTCTGCCATCTCCGGCAGAGGACCCCATCTCTAAAATATAACCGATCCCATTGCTTCCAAAGGGATTTCACCGCATCACTCTGTGGAGATACCTCTTCCCATGAAGGTCGCTGGTCACTTCTCTGTTTAGCACCTATAATCCAGGATAAGTGGGTATCCTTGGCCTGAGCCTCAATGAAAATGTTCGGGTTCCATTTATCTTCACTGGTAACTACAGATGCCACTGCAGTTTCCTTCCTCTGTCTCATTGGTTCCGTCAGCTTAGAAACTACAGGTGATTTCTGTGATGTGACATTCTTTTGTGAGTCCGCATCTGTTTCTGTTGAAATACAACATGACTCCTTTTGGAGTAACTGTCGACAGGCTCCTCTGGACATTGCATCGGCATTGAGATGTTGTTTACCAGGTCGATATTGGATCTGGAAATCAAAAGTTCCGAGAACTCTCAACCATCTGGCCATCTGCCCCTCGGGCTCCTTAAAACCCATAAGCCATCTCAAGGCACAGTGATCAGTTCTAATCACAAAATGTCTGCCATACAGATACTGCTTGAAGTATTTCACAAAGGTCACAACTGCTAGAAGTTCACGCCGGGTCACACAGTAATTCCTTTCTGGTTTTGAAAGCGACTTACTGGCATAGGCAATCACCTTCTCTGTTCCATCCTGGTGCTGAGATAAAACAGCACCTATGCCATAGGCACTGGCATCTGTGTCGAGGATATACTCCCCGTATAAGTGACCGTATAAGTTCATTAATAGTATCTGTGTCCAAGAAAACTAATCGTAGATATATTAATGTCGGAAGCCATAAAGCATTCTTTAGCTCGACTACATACAAGAGATATCATTCATGGGATGTTTCTTTGTTTATAGAGTTGCTTGAATTTCTCATTAAAAATATCTATGTGAAATTTGGCAACACAATATATCAGCAGCATACCGGTATTCCAATGGGTACTAATTGTGCACCCCTGTTGGCTGACCTGTATCTGTTCTTTTATGAATATGACTATATGCAGGCGCTTTCAAAAATCGATCCATTCAAAGCCCGTTCCTTCTCATTCACCAAACGCTATTAGACGATCTTCTCGCTGTGGATCATCGCTATATAAATGACGCAGTGAAGGATATATATCCACCATCGCTGGATTTGAAGGAAACTACAGATAGCCCTACAGGCACATCATATTTAGATCTCTATCTCTATAAAAATGAAGCGGGCATTCTCTCTCGTCGACTTTATGACAAAAGAGATGATTACAATTTCGACATCGTAAACTATCCCTTTCTGGACAGTAATATTCCAGTGGGACCTGCATATGGCGTATACATATCTCGCTTAGTAGCATTTGCTAGATCCTGTGTTAAATGTGATGATTTTAATCAACGTCACAAAACATTGTTGCAGAAACTTATAAAACAGGGCTATTCCACCAAGCGCCTCCACTCAAAGTTTCTCAAATTTGGCGATACATATCGCATGCTGATAGCAAAATACGAACGTAGCGTGCAAGATCTATGGCGCTACGTTTCGTAACTTGTGTCTAATTCCGCTTAACCCGGGGCTAGGGGCCGTGTGAACCATGTACTTCTAGATTCTCATGGTACTCATATGAACAGTCACAATCAAAGCGTGACTGAGATACATCATTCTTTAGATGACTTTACAACGAATATTATGGATTAAGAATACTGATCAGCGATACGGATTTGATATTTTTGGAACATCATGATGTCTTGCCAGCATCATTGAAAACTGTTGACCGCTTCTCGCTTGCAGGAAACAAGCCTATGTTTATGTATACTATGATTGTCTTTTTGAATTTGGTGCTAATACTGTTATATGGAATGTGGAATAGGTCTTTGGATTATGGACGCGGATATTCTCTAATGGACGACGGCTGGATTATGAATGACGGATTAGACGCATGTAATCGCATGGGTAAGCCAGAATGGGTGATTGGATCAGTCTCGCCTTTAGTATATCAAAGGCCTCATCACATTCCTCTATCCAAGCAAAAAATTCTTGTTCTTCTCTGTCAACTGGTTCAAGGGACGGGCAACATTGACAAAGTCCTTTATAAACCTTCGGTAATAGGAAGCTAACCCGAGGAAACTTCTAACGTCATGAACAACCGTAGGGGTAGGCCATTTCCTTACAACATCTATCTTGTCGGGATCGGTTGACACTCCATGTGTGGAAACGACATGCCCAAGGTATTTCACTTCCCTCTGAAAAAGGTTGCACTTCTTAGGTTTCAGTTTCAACCCAGCAACCTCCAACCTGAGCAAAACTTCTTCAAGATTCTGAATAGCTTCGTCTAACGTCCGTCCATAAACAATGATGTCATCCAGATATACGAGGCAAGTCCTCCACTGCACTACTGCCAGAATCATCTCCATCAATCTCTCAAATTTGGAGGGAGCGTTACACATGCCAAAAGGCATGACATTAAACTAGTAAAGACCACCTCTGGTGACGAAGGCTGACTTCATCTTTGCGTCATCGTCCAGGGGCACCTGCCAATAGCCACTGGCCAAATCTAAAGTTGAAAACCAACTAGCACCCTGCAGGGCATTAAGTGAGTCATCAATTCTAGGAATAGGATATGCATCTGTCACTGTCACATCGTTTAAACGACGGTAGTCTACACAAAAGCAAATGGACCCATCCTTCTTTGTCACTAAAACTATATGTGATGCCCATGGACTCGTTGACCTTTCAATCACACCTCGTGACACCATGTTCTCAATTAGTCCATCAACTTCGGCCTGCTTCTGAAATGGCAATCTTCTGAAACCCTGTCTGATGGGTGGGCCGCCAGTAGTCTCAATGTGATGTTTAACTCCATTCGCACGTCCCAAGCCCTCATCCGACTTTGAAAAGGTATTACCAAACCGACCTAGAAAAGAACCCACTTGATGTTTATCTTCTTCCCCCATATCAGCAGTACTCCTGGTATACAGGTCCTCCAAATGCTGCGGCAGAGTCGTCTCACTCCTGTCGATTACATTCACCTCTACAGATCCTTTTAGGACTTCTGGGTCATCTGTTGCTTCAGACGATAGAACAGATTCACATCTACTAACCGTTTCTAGTGTTCCCATGGTAGTCCCTTTATAGACCACAACAGGCTCTGTATTGGTGTTCAAGATCCGCACAGGGTACATCTCCCTCTCGGTATCCACCAGTACTCTACCGACGACCAAGCCATTACGCAGCGAAGTTTTTGGTTCCACCATGGCCCATTTTCCACAAAGCACAGGTTCTGTTGCTCGACATGGCAACACCACCTCTGATCCAGGAGGAACTGTCATCTGCTCTGCCAGTATAAGTCTACATGCCTCGTCTCCTTCGGCTACTACATGACAAACAATCTGTTCGTCTCCACAAGTGATACTCCCACTTTTTGGATGTATACGCACATCATATTTACATAAGAAATCCATCCCAAAAATAGATTCTCCATGGATATCAGCAACAAGAATCGTCAGGACAACCGGGGAAGACATTATCCCTATATCAACTCTACATTGTCCATGCATTTCTATAGGGTTCTTGTCTGCTGCTCTCAAAGTGACGGTAGAATGAATCAGCTGCGGTCTACAGTCAACAGGTATCTTCAAATACATCTCCTTTGACAAAATCGTAACACATGACCCTGTGTCAACCAGAAAACGAACATTAATTCCTGCAATACAACCAGTAACATGAAAACCAGTCAATCGAAGAAACATCTTTATTCAAATCTTCCTTATTTACAGTCACATTTTGAGGCATCGTTTCACGTCTGACTGGATTCAAGCCTCCCGAACCAGTCACAATTAGTTTTCCGGAGTTCTCCTCTGTGGAGCACGGACAGCCTCGTCCCTATTGACAGCCAGCATACGCTGTCGTAATGGGCAGTTACTCTGATAGTGACCCTTATTTTTGCAGAAAAAGCATTCGATTTCATGAAGGGGTCTTCGGTTGTATGACATCCGGTCAGTCTGCCTATCACCAGACCGAGGAACAGCTGTCATCTGAGAAAGCAACGTCTGAAGTTGTTGTTCAATTTTCGAAAGCCTAATACTGGTTTGGTCAGGGATTGCATTAACCTCACGTACATGCTTCCGGGAGGTCTGCTCTTGTCGCCCAGCTTCTATTTTTCGGAAACCCTCAACTTCTAGGGCAAGGGTGACCGTTTGTTCCAAGTTAATGGGCTTTCCCTGGTAAATCCTCATTCTGGCCTCCGTATCATCTAAGGCATCCACGAAGTGACTTTTTGCCAAGCGATCTCTCTGAGCTGGTGTCATATCAGGGTACGCCAGGTCGGCTAGCTTCCTGATGGACTGTCCCAACTCCCTTAAGCCTTCACCGCGTCCCCTACGTCTATTTCTCAATTCTGCCAGATATAACTGTGCATGTTCTCCCGGACCAAATCGAGTTGTTAAGACATGCGTTAGCTGAACGAAGTCTCTCTGCTCATCAGGGGTTAGACTGCATGCTATCTGTCTAGCTGGACCTCTCAAATGGGTGAAGAGATAATCGGCCTTCTCACGTGGTCCCCACTGGTTAATATTCGCTATGGTATTAAACACACTTAGATAATCCATCCACGAACCATCACCACAGTATGTCTCTGGTCTCATGTTCAATCTCTTGGGACGGCCTTGATCCCCTCCACCAGCATGATCCTCCTCTTCGTCACATTCGAGTGATCGAGCTTCTCGCCCTGATCTTCTCCTGGCTGCCCGGAACTCAATTTCCTCATCGACTTCATTCTCATCTCCCATTTCTGCGGAAAACTCTGTATCTTCTTCTGCCATCTTTACGTCTGGTAACTAGAAGAAAAATCTATTTACAAACTTCCCACAATGTCTCACTCATCCCACCGCTGCCACCAATTGTAACGAATTTTGTGTGTTCGTGATTGATGGATTTATCTAGATTCCATTTATCGCTGCCACCAGTGACGTAAAGTGTGACGACCATCATCCAAAGTAACGTCTATGACTGCCCTCCAATAGGCATACTGAAACTAGCCCTCTCATAGGCTTTAAACAACACTAGCCTTCTGATAGGCTTAACCCTAGCCCTCTCATAGGCTTAAAACAACACTAGCCCTCTCATAGGCCTACTGAAATCAGTCATCTCAAGTTCATCTGGATAACGTCTTTCACCAGTCATCCCCCGAAGGCGTTCGTTACAGGAGTTCGCCTCTTTTCGCCAGATACTCGTGATATATCGAGCTGGTAAGGAGGTCTTCTATCATCTCAGATGACCCGCCAGAGGTTATATGAGTGGAGCATCATGGGAAGTGTTTCATGCATACTTAATCCCAGGTATATAATAAGTATCCTGGTATGTTTCACGGTACCTCTTAGGTAGTTTCCACATTTCGATAGATAATCAAATACATTCTTGAGGATACTTCGAATACCAAATTTTCCATAGATGTGACTATGCTTTCATGGTATCCCTAAGGATATCTTGGCTAGACAAGAAGGAATGAGACAACACAGATATTTCAAGTTCAACAAATAACAAAACTGTATTCTGTATAAAGGAAACTGTTTCAGGATATACAAGGATATCTGATGAATTTTAAGCTATTAAGGATATATCAGGATATCATAAGGACACATAAGGATATATCAGGATACACCAGGATATCATCAGGATATCCCCAGGGTACATCAGGATATCATCAGGATATATATCCTTGGCTCACAGGATATACACAGGATACTTTATCTTTATGTTTAACTTCAGGATATATATCAGGATATCAGGACATATTAGGATACATCAGGATACATCAGGATATACCAGGATGTCATAAGGATATCCGGCACACAGTCGCAGGGTATAAACTATAATAGCCGATCCCTATAATCATGGCTGGTATCCTAATTATTATATACGCGACGGATATATGGAGGATATCCTAAGGACATGCGGAATATGTATTCAGGATATCCTCAGGATATACAAAAGTCGGTAAATCACGATATCACCGGTATGAATGGCCGAATAGGATATCAAGGATATGTCGCCGTATATCCTTAATCGAGGCTAATAAACCACCCGTAGCTCCCAGTAGGAAATATATTCCTCACTACGGTGTCTTCTGTGTAGGATATAGAACTGCTAGTTATAATTCCATTTTCCCCCACCCAAAGGATATATGTGCTGCCCCAAGTCAGTGATACATGTATCGAGGTCCGGAGGATATATATCCTATTCCCCATGAAAAGGAAAGGTCATGTGCAACCCGGTACACCTACGAGGGAATTGCACCTCCACGCAGTGTCTTCTATGGTGCTGGTTCCATATCAAAGGGTCCACTCCGAGTGTCCTTCTCATTAGTTGCAGGATACATATATTTTGGACATACATCACTAGTATCCTACAGAGCACACATACCCCAGGAAACACCAGTGTCAATGGCAATAAAGGTCTGGCTATACCTATGCAGCTATGTAGGATATCTGTAGGATATATATCCTATTCCCCATGAAAAGGAAAGGTACTGTGCCACCCGGTACACCTAAGAGGGAATTGCACCTCCCCGCAGTGTCTTTTATGGTGCTGGTTCCATATCAAAGGGTCCACTCCGGGTGTCCTTCTCAATAGTTTCAGGATACATATATTTACTGCCAATGACACCGGTATATCCTATATTATATTCCCCTCACATATCTGCTATTTAAGGATATATATAGATATCCTGCAGGATATATATCCTTCATGATACATATTATAGTGCAGGATATATATCCTTCAGGGCATATCCTACAGGATACTATTTCACTAGTATCCTGAATGGATCATCTCAGTAAGGGTATATCCTAGGAAGGATATCATCTTTATTGGTCATCTAAAGTAGTCATCTCCCGCCAATGGGAAATAGGCGACCTACCTTGTACACGACAAGGGGCAAAATGCGAAGAACCTCTTCTATCTTCCCGTTTATATAGCCCGCCAAGGGTAAAACCACGTGTCTACAATACCTACGCTGATTGGCTGAGCCACCGAAAGCTGTCTGCAGCCGATCAAGCCATGATTATAGTATCCGCAAAAACGTAATAAACTCACCAAATTTCCCCGAAACACTACTAATTTTTTTTTTATTTTTTTATTTTTTTTTTTTATTTGTCCATAGCAATAGTAAATATATACAGAGCAAACACTGATCTCAATTAATTAATTGGTACACTGTGGGATTGAAACACTATGCTATAGTCATCAGAAGAATTGTCTTTACTGGATACATCATCTGAATGTATATAGGTTGGCTATTTGACACAGACCCAAACCTTTCACAATATGTATGTTCAACTACTCAATATTTAGTCAATAATTAATTGGTACACTGTGGGATAAAGAAACTATGCAATATAGTCATCAGAAGTGTTGTCTTTACTAGATACCTCTTATCATCTCAATAGATATAGATTGGCTATTCAACTACATGTATAGAACCTGTTGTTCAAAACCAAACACAATATATGTATTCAACTACCCGATATTTGATCAATAATAGGTACACTGTGGAATAAAAAAAAGGACTCTGCAATATAGTCATCAGAATATAGTCATTACTAGATACATTTTATCATCTGAATATATCTAATTTGAATTTTGACTACATGTACAGCCAAACATTTCACAATATGTATTTCAACTACTTGATGTTGGATCAATAAAGTTATTCAATCAAACCAATCCATTGTTCCCAGTTTTCTTCCAGAACTTGCCTTCTATCTTGTAAACACATATTTACCTTTTCACAAAGATAATATTTTCTGAGCTCCTGTTTAACACACCCCACATGCGGAGTTATACCCTGAATGGTGGCTCGATAAATACAAAAATTTGTTAACAAAGAAACTAAGTTCAATACCTCCATACTGCGACCAAAAAAACCCAAGATAATATTCTGTGGCGTAAAAACTATTTCCTTTGATGTCTTGTATTCTATCCACCTACATACTTCCTTCCTAAATGTTACAGTTATAGGACATTCAATAAACAGATGTTTTATAGTTTCAACCTCACTTTGACAAAAGGTACAAAGATCATTATCGACAACCTTCATTTTAAAAAGCAGGTCTTTACATGTAAGGATACGAAAAAGCATTCTGTACCTAAACCAACATAATTTTGTATCCTTTGTAAATGTGTTTACCAAAGTATAAATTTTCGACCAAGTAATCTGTTGGTTCATAGCACCCAGGTCAACCTCCCATTTTTGTTCAGATTTAATACAATATGTAACAGATTTCTTAAACACAGCATTATAAGAACTACAACCTTGTGGTACCAGAACTACTGGTTTTAGAAAACATGGATATATTGGGCAATATGTCCGACTTAATACCTTAAACCCTAAAGATTTAACATAAACCTTAATACAATGATGGATTCCATAATAGGTTGTATAAGGTATAGCTATGTCATAAAATTCACAGAAATAGGTATAGGACAGGGGTTCCCCAGAATTATCAAAAAGATCTGCCACAAAATGAAATATCACACCTTTAAGTAAGATATTTTTATACATAAAAGGTTCACCATTAATCCTAAAATTTGCATTAAACCATAATGGTTGAGAAAGAACATCACTGCTCTTTTCTATTCGAATATTTCTGCAAAAATCTATATAGGCAGAAAAGACATCTTTCCAAAATTTATTCTGAATTCCTCCTAATTTCTGACTAATATAGTGTGGACCATATAACCAAAAAGAATTTGGTGAGATTTCACAAACATCTGCTAGTAAAGTTGTCCATTGGGCCTTGCTCTGTAACAACCGTTTGACCGAAGACAGCTTTAGTGATTTTTGGCTCGATTCCAGGTGTACCATTTTTAGACCGCCTCGATAGTAATCCTGAACTATGGTACGTCTTGCCACTTTATCTGGTTTATCATTCCATATAAATTTAAAGAACATTTTCTCACACATGTCTAGATAGTCTTGACTAGGATTTGGGAGTGTAAGCAAAAGGTAATTTAGCTTTGAAATTATGGATGATTTTATTATTGTTATTTTCCCGAAAGGGGTCAAAATTCGTCCTCTCCATAAAGCAAGGGTCTGGCGTTGATCTTTTAGTTTTCCCTCATAGTTATCCTTAATCATGTTTTTTAAATCTACACTAAAGGATATACCCAGGAACCGAAAAGGTTCATTACAACACTGTAGACCCAAGTCAGATCCTAATGTAAATTGAGCATTTTTTAACCCACCAAATAGAATTACCTTAGTTTTTTCTATGTTAACCTTCAACCCTGATATAGCAAAGTACTGCAGAGTGTCAATAGCCTGCCTTAAAGATTCCTCTGAGCCATCCATAATTATACCAGTATCATCAGCATACTGTAGCAATTTGTATTCATTTTTATTTATTACCACCCCTTTTATATTATTGCTATTCCTAACTAGTATACCAAGAATTTCAGCACACAATAGAAACAGGTATGGAGACAATGGATCACCCTGCCTGCATCCTCGACCTACAACGAATGGTGCACTTACACAGCCATTCTGACAGATTCTGGATTTAATACCATTACAAAAAGTTTTCACCCAGTATATAAAATCCTTGCCGAATTGAAAATAGACCAAAACCTTTTCAATAAATCGCCAAGAAATAGAATCAAAGGCTTTCTCGAAGTCAATAAGAAGAAGAAGCCCATTTAGTCCATGGGCCCAGACCAGAAATTCCACTTGTCGGTACCATCTAAGGAAACCAATCCTAGTTATGATTTTTTAATTGGTGTATATATATACATCATATTTTGATGTGATAACCATTGCAGACTGGCAGCTTATTGGTAGTTTTCATCTCTGGAATGTACCCACCCTCCGCATAATGAAAGCGAAAAGGCAAACTCGGAAACATTCACTAATGATGCAATTGCTGTTTCCACATGGGGCTAGAATGAACTACAAACCACAAATACAGGTCTGAAATGCTTTATTTATACCATCCGAATAATCCTTTCTGTCATTCCTGAAGGCAGAATTTGTTTTATGGCAGAAAGGGGCGAACAATAGGGCCTATCAAAATGTTGTTGATTATGTGATTTTGAGTACATTTTAATTTATAATATTGTCATACAAGTTCCCTGGGGAGTGCTACTGAACCGCAGTAGCCTACAACATGCACATGTTGTATGAGGAAAACATTTATGAACATTTTACAAGTTTTTACCACAGTTATAGGAATTGTCCTTCCCCTACCCTAGTTCCAACAAGCGTCCAAAAAGTGAAATTTATGTATAACCCAAATTTCACCACGCTACTGTGGCATGTTTATTTACTATGTTTTACTCATGCATATTTGTAGCCATGAATGTATGTGATTGTGCCAAAACATTCACACCATGGATCAGTAGTCTAGTCTTCATCACTGTTATCAGCATCAGTCCTCGAGGTATAGTATAATAAATACTGGTCCTAGGGGGCCACACCTGCAATGACACTGGTGAAAACCCAGACTCCTACTTGCCCGTTTTGTTTTCATGGTTGGGAGTCTGGGTTTTCACCAGTGTTATTGCAGGTGTGGCTCCCTAGGACCAGTATTTATTATAAGGAGTCTGGGTTTTCACCAGTGTTATTGCAGGTGTGGCCCCCTAGGACCAGTATTTATTATACTATATGACTTGACTTCGTGTCTCGCTGGTTCAACACGTGTATCGAAGTTGACCTTTGGTCTTCTTTGGTCCTTGTAGTAATTTCTGTGGAATTACCCAGACCCGACCATGATTGCCCGTGGTGAACTATACCTCCAGTCAAAACAGAAGACAATTATTACTGTCCTGCTAGACTTGCCTCCATTGTCATATTTCCGGTATATCTGTATGTGCTATACAAACCAGCAGATATCTAAATCCGCACATACCGTTGTCTTGATAAGAGACCTCGGCCTCCATTGTCATATGGTTTATCTGCATGTGCTAAACAAACCAGCAGGTACTTTGTTCTTGTGCCATATTGCCCATATAATATCATCTCTTTACACGGCACAAAGCCACGGAGAGATATTCAGTACCCATAGACAATATGGCTAGACGGAAACTAAAGAAGAAGGCTATTACCAGCCGTCATTTTTCTCGCTTTCTCAAACACAAAGAATATAATCTTGTGCACAGAAGGACGAGCTGATAAAAACAATACCACCATAATTCTTATAAAAAGGACTACATAGTGGAAGCGCAAAGACAGCTGTACGATGGTATACATTATACCGACATAAAATGCATGAATATGGAAAACACCATGAAAATGGTACGGTACTACAGACAGTCGCTAGGTTGAATGCTAGTGGAGTTCTTAGTCAGAGACTTTGAATTTTCTGCTGAAAGTTTCGACCAGGAAGCCTACACCATATCTCCTACCAATAATACATAAGGTAGAAGAGGCTATTAAAAAACTTGATCCTGTAAAACCTGAAAAACTAGGGCGCTACCTGGATTTCTTCTTATCCCCATAGTGTGGGAACGAGAAACCTACTCAGCCGATACTTCAGTATTCATCAATGAGATTGTACAACGTCGGATACCAACTGATACGTTACTTATTACGTATGACATTACCTCGTTATACACGAACCTCGGATTCAATGAAATCCTAGAAGCACTAAAAAGTGATCTGACTACCTATACGAAAACATGGGTTATATATCCAAAAACCTCCCATCGATCTGTTGCTTGAAATAGCAGGATTGATTCTTGAAAAGTATGAATCCAGGTTTCAGGACTAACACTTCAGACATATTGTCGGAGCATCACGGGGAGCAGTCCCTTCCCTGGAACTGTGCGATATAGCGATATACAAGCATATCAATCAGCTAATTGCCACATTCCCACACAAAGAAATTATTATATTACACAAACTTTTCGGGATGATGGCTTCAAAATGCTACAGCCAAATAAAGCCGTAGCTTAGAGTTTCTTTGAGATGTCTAATAACGCACATCCTCTATTGAAATTCACGTATGAAATATCTGAAAACGAGGCGAATTATCTAGACGTTGCCGTTTTCAAGGGGAAGAGATATTTGACTGACTCAATACTTGATGTGAAATCCTAAACAAAGCTAACTGAATAAGCACCACGGGGAGCAGTCCCTTCCCCGGAACTGTGCGATATAGCGATATATAAGCATATCAATCAGCTAATTGCCACATTCCCACACAAAGAAATGATTATATTACACAAACTTTTCGGGATGATGGCTTCATACTGCTACAGGCAAATAAAGCCGTAGCTGAGAGTTTCTTTGAGATGGCTAATAACGCACATACTCCATTGAAATTCACGTATGAAATATCTGAAAACGAGGCGAATTATCTAGACGTTGCCGTTTTCAAGGGGAAGAGATATTTGACTGACTCAATACTTGATGTGAAATCCTAAACAAAGCTAACTGAATAAGCACCACGGGGAGCAGTCCCTTCCCCGGAACTGTGCGATATAGCGATATATAAGCATATCAATCAGCTAATTGCCACATTCCCACACAAAGAAATGATTATATTACACAAACTTTTCGGGATGATGGCTTCATACTACTACAGGCAAATAAAGCCGTAGCTGAGAGTTTCTTTGAGATGGCTAATAACGCACATACTCCATTGAAATTCACGTATGAAATATCTGAAAACGAGGTCAATTATCTAGACGTTGCCGTTTTCAAGGGGAAAAGATGTTCGACTGACTCAATACTTGATGTGAAATGCTAAACAAAGCCAACTGAAACCTACAAATACCTATACAGCAAATCAGCACATTACGGGAGAACTGAAAGATATGTATACGAAACTGCAATAATACTGCAGACTACATAGACTAGTCAGAATACTTCAAGCAAAAGCTTAAAATGAGAGGATACTCTACCTCGGAAATTACCGACAGAAACAAATACCTCAAGAGGAACGAGGGCATACAGAATAAGTCTGTACTGAAACGACGTATGCGTCATAACGACTTTCAATCCATACACGAAATGGCTGAAAGGGATCTTAAAGAAATACTGGATCACAAACAAACATGGCGAAAACTTTACCAGCCAGCCACAATTATGCTATAGGCGGGGTAAAAGCATCAGGGAAATACTGATAAAATAAAAAATCTGACCATAACGGTCAATGCGTATAGGCTCCCTGATGAGGGTTTCGCTGGTCAGAAATAAGAATTTTCGACCTAAAATAACCCGAAACTTGCACCCACAGATACTAAACAATGAATACTAGGTATAACTTAGAAAACAAAACGGGCAAGTAGGAGTCTGGGTTTTCACCAGTGTTATTGCAGGTGTGGCCCCCTAGGACCAGTATTTATTATACAATACACTTATGACATTATAAAATACATTTATATACTTTCCAGTGTGCACAACCTGAAACATTTCTGGTGGGGCGAAAGATTATATCAAATTTGAGCTACATTGTAATTTTCATATATTCAGCCGCAATGTGCATTTCGGGGGTATGGGAAGGAAAAATTCTACAACTTTGTTGAAACCAGCTGGATGGTCCTCCTCTGTGCTTCCCTGCAAACAAGGTACATATGGGTAGCTGATCCATTAGGACTGTGGCACTCATATGGGACACACAACATTCCGTAAATAATGATAATAATAAATCCGCAAAATTTCACAAAATCCAGCGTGCAAATCAGCCGTTTGAATACCAAACTAAAGCATGTGCCTCAAGATGGAAAGTATGCTTGTTGTAACTGTGCAGATAACAATTCTGGATATCCGGAGCTGTTATTGAATGATATTACCTTCATGGGGTGTGTCAGTAGTCCATTGTGTGATTTTCCCCAAAAAAGTCAATATCTCAGAATGGTAAAATGGTAAAAATGCAAAATATACACTAAGCTGCTCTTCTGGAACGGTTATCACATATTGAAATAATCATATAGTCCCTACCAATAACTTAGTAGCCCTAAAGTTTGGTTTCCTCTGATGGTACCGATATATGCCTGGGCCCATGGACTAATTAATATGTTTCTCTTCCGTATAATCCAAAATATCGTACAAGAGTCGAATATTCTCTCCAATAAAACGATTTGCGAGAAAGCCTTTTTGATTCTCATGAACTAACATAGGTTGGACCTTTTTTAGTCTCTCAGCGATGCAGGCAGAAGCTATCTTGTATACAACATCCAATAAAGTTATAGGGCGCCAATTCTTTAGATGGGCTCTAGACTTATCTCCCTTTGGAATTAAGGTGATGAGGCCTTCTTTCATAGAACTCGACATTTCTCCTTTTTTATAACAACTATTTATAGCTTGCACCACAAGAGAGCCAATATCAGACCAGAAAAATTTGAAAAATTCAGTTGTAAAACCTGTAACCCCTGGACTTTTATTATTTTTCATTTTTTTAAGTACAAATAAAGCCTCATCATAAGTTATCTCCCCCTCCAAAGAGAGCGATATATTGGATGGTAACTTTGGGATTTCAGTTTCTGTACCATCAAGGTCTTTTTGAAGATCCGTATTCAGCAGATCCCCATCTCGCTCTTTATATAGATTACCATAAAAATTTTGAGCTTCTTCAATTATGTCTTTCTGAGATGTTATTGTATTCCCATTGCTTAGGTATAATTTTGGAATATTTTTGTTTGTATAATTTCTTTTTTCCAGGTTTAGAAAGAATTTAGTGGGCTTTTCCCCTTGTTCAATCCATCTTGCTCTAGACCTAATCATAACTCCTTCCAATAGCTTCTCTCTAATGGACTTTAATTCTAGTGTCTTCTCTTCCCATTGTTGAAAAATATTATCATTCCCGGATGACAACTGTTCGTGCAGCTCTTCAATGGCTGATTCCAATTCTTTCATTTTTTGATTGGATTTCCTTTTAAGGAATGCTGAATGGGATATTGTTTTACCCCGAATAGACATAAGTAAGGTTTCCAGAAATAAGTCTGCATCAATATTCAATTTTAGATCTCGATTCAAACCAGACACCGGCTCATTTCCAGTATAATCTTTAACCAGCTCGACAATAGTAGACTTAACTTTCTCAACATACTGCGGATCTCTTAATAAATTATTGTTAAACTTCCAAAAACCTTTTCCACGCATAGTTTCAGTGAATTTCAAGTCTACTAATGTTATCGAATGGTCTGATCGATAGCCGGGGAGGATAGTCGATTTCTGGACAAAACCTGTTAACTCGTTTGATAAGAGGACAAAATCTAATCTAGCTGCCTGTCTTGGAGTTTTTCTAAACCATGTATACTTTTTCTCAGAACTGTGTTGAATTCTCCAGGGGTCAGTCAAATTCAGATCGTCCATCATTTCCAAAACAGCCTGGCGAGATTTTGGATTATTTACATGACAATAATTATAATAGTCAAGACTAGGATTTTGGACCAAATTCCAATCTCCGCACATTATGAGGAATGGATTATCAAAATACTCAATAAGCAGCTTTACTTCCTCATTATAAAAAGTTGGGGAATCATTGTTTGGTCCATAAAGGTTGACTAAGGTAATATTGTTTCCGTTTATGACTAATGATAAGGCTAATATATTGCCAGAAGTGTCCTTTTTCTCCTTTTCTATCTTAACTTCAAAATTGTTGTTAAATAGTATAGCAACCCCACGAGAGTTACTTGTACCAGGACTAATAAATCATTTATACCCCCACTCATTTTCTACAACCCTCAGTAAACTTTCTGGAAAATGTACATCCTGTAGACAGCATATTGAAAAATCCTTATCTTGCAAATAATGAAATACATCACACCTTTTTTGGTTGCCATTAAGACCTTGACAGTTAAAACTCACAATTTTAATTGACTCCATTAGGCAGTAATATTCTATTTTAACAATTTTTAGACTAGTTTTTAATCCCACAGTGCCCTTCAGTATCTGAAATTTGTATGGACAATTTTTTGAAAATAAAACAAATGTAAACAATAAACGTCTAAGAAACATCATCACTTCTAAATATGACAAACAGAGCGCATGGTTCGCTGCTCCGACATACAAGCCACAATTTTTTTCACCTGTACGTTTTATAGTAGAAATTCCAAACAGCCCATCACCAGCAACAGATTATAGTTTGAATACATATTCTCATAGTTGTTACTAACAATATTTATATCTTTTGATTCTTGGAAATATTCCTCAAACGAACCATCAATAATTAATAAAGGATAGAAGATCAGTCACATTAATCCCATATGTTAACTGACCTACACAATATCCATGAACATTAATTTATAACCTTAGGTTTTATGGTAGAAAATTCCAAACTGCCCATTACCAGTAACAGATTAAACAATACCGTACACATGTCCTCATAGTAGTTCTTATTAGCAATATTTATACCTTTCAGTTATCAGAAATATTCTTCAAAAGGACCATAGATCCTTCAATAATTAATAGAGGATAAAAAATAACAAAAAATCTCAATTCCATATATATTTATCGATTTGCATATAGTAACCTTGAGCATTTATAACCTTCTTGGGTTATTTCGTTTTATAATATAATTCAGTAGATTTAATTATCTGATTATGCATATTGAAAAATCATCATCTCTATTCCATTTTGATATAAATCATAAGAACCATTCATCATTTTAGTTTAGATCATAGCAGCATAATCGTAGTTATAGAAATCTCAAGTCCATGGTAATGCTAACAGCACCATCCTAATATCCTTTCTCAAGTCAATTTACCTGTACATATGAACAAATAATTAGCTTAAGGAGACAATCATATCATAATGTAATCGATTCGATCAAATTTTGTTCATCCTTCACTAGTTTATCTAGAGGATTATTATGATAATAATTTAATATCACAACAGAAATTACATTTTACCTTCTAAGGGATCATTGCAATCAAATATTAATATTATATTCTCTCCTGTACAAGAGGTCCTCGATATCAAATAAAAACATATGTGGAGAGAAATTTATAGTTCTTCAAGACAATCTGTCTACACTTTTCGATGGAATCAATCCTGTCTAATCAGATATGTACTCTTCCTTGATATAGCAACATAAAGAGCGTCTAACTGCAGGGAGAAATTTTCTGTCTACACTTTTCGATAAATTCATCTTGTCCCCCCAGACATTTGTCTTTCTTTGAAATAACAACATACAAAGTATCTGACTAGAGAGTAACTTAAGTAAAATTTCTTCAAGACAGTTTTTGATAAAGTCAATCTTGTCCTACCTGGGGTATGTCTTTCTTTAGTGTAGCAATATATCTCCATCAGTTGAGAACATGCAGAAGTACTCAATTTAACTGTCACAAAGTCAATGCATCTATTCCTTGCAGTACATACAAAAAAAAAAAAAATAAAAAAAAATAAATAAAAAAATCAGTCCCTAGGAATGCTTTTCATCAATCTGACTGGGATTGTAACCACTTCACATGTAAAGCCACAGATAATCAAACGCACAGTCTTGAACGGTGTATCTGTTGTTCAAATAACCGAAGTTCCATATATATGTCAGTAGCCCAAAAAAAAAAAAATAAAAAAATTCTCTGCTATCCTTATCCAAGTTCCTTTGTACAGTTGTGTATATTGTAACACACAGTCACAAAATATAGACAAGGCAAAAGCTGTCATGGAGAAAAGAAAGCTCCACATCACTTAGATTTACCTCACAATAATTGGATATTCAGGGGTTGCGAAATAGTTCCCATCTGCCATCTCTCTGGATTTGCATCTGTATATCCAGGCCAACCAACCGGACTTTAATTTTCTTTCCTGTCTCCTGTCTGAGTTCATACTAAATTTCTACTGATATATTCACCTAGATACCCATAGAAATTAATTCTGAAGTTTTTATACAGTTTACTGTCCAAATTTAAAGTCCAAAGTACGTCGGAGCGTCTAGAATGTAGCTTCGCAACATGGTCTCGTCAAGAGACAAGCATGATAAAAATTCACGGAATACCAGGCAATCAGGGAATTACCAGACATGTGACACGGACTATAATAAACCTGTAAAACTTATGTACAACATTCAAATAAACATTTAGCAATCAGACAATTTCCCCACAATATAAAGCAAAAATACATAAGCTTCAAAATTATTGTTTGCAGCATAAGAACTTGGTATTGTGCTTGAGAGAGTAGGGCGCAGTACCGGTCAAACTCAGTGACTGACGGACCAAGGTTTTTCATGAATACACTGTCTTAAATTGCTTTTAGTCACCAAACGTCGTCAATTTTTCACACCTCTTGCATATCGCTCCAATTTGCAGCGTACATAATGTATCTGGCTTACCGGTCATCATGGATACATCAAAATACTGTACTGATTTCCTTTAAGATCCAGTGGTTAATATACTTCATAGAAAGAACATGATCGGATCCAATAAATCGACAAATTAATTGTGTCAATCGATAGATTCACTTTTGCCATGTCTTAAATAAAATCTTCTGTTTACCACCGAGTTGGTTATCTGGTCACAGTCGAACATTCTCCGACCCGCAGATCACGCTGTACGACACACGATCTGCTGCCGTCATGATGCATTATTGCTGATTCAATACTGTGTATAAGTTATTAGCAAACAAGCAGAAAGAATACTTTCAAAAGTTGTTCCCATAAAGATCGTGTATCCACATGGTGATACAAAGGATATGCATCCGGCGATTACATGGGGAAAAACTCCTTAGTGTGCGACGGTAATAACGCTGCTCTTGTTTTTCACCCAAACCTGCTAAATTACTTTTTTTTTTCAAGCTTACATACTGAAATATGGGCCTTGCAAAATTGCCATGGACTATCTCGCCTATTTTTTGGAATGTTTGACGCATTTTATGGAAGATTGTCGCTTGTAACAAAAACATGTCCCCTCAAACCAAAACGAATATTGGTTCTTTCAAATAATCAAATCTGTTAATTTGCTGTGTGAAAATATAATTTTGGTTTGATTTATCTGAAAGATTTTCTGCTCTGATAGTTTCAATAGAATCATTGCAGTTCACTTCATCTCCCGTGTGGCTAGTCATGTTCCAATGAAACCAGCCAATTGCTGTATGCCCAATTAACGACAGCAAAATCTGTTTCTGAGCGGATCACTAGGAGTCAAATTGGACGAATTGATCGTCAAAGTTTCCCACATCAGCTACCCGAATCCTAGAAGGTCTTAATGCATATCGAATAGATAGTGCTTTATATGCTTTACATGTCATAATATATGGCACTCTTTATCTTTCCCACTCTTTTTCTGACCTTGCTTGCGACTTGTACTGTCCTTAACAAACCGCGTAAATGCAGAGCTGGTTGGCGAGGTGGAAGTATGGTGGGAGGCGGGTCCGAGTGAGCTGGGTGGTCGGAGCACGGGGGAAGGGAGCTGAGAGGACAACAGGTTGGTGCTGCAATCACGTGGAGAGGAAGTCGAACGCATACGGGTGGCAACCGGGGGCACCGGAAACGTGGACCGAGGCCAATCGGCGTGGGAGTAAGGAGAAGGGTAAGCAGAGCGAGATGACAGGGAGGAAGTTGGTTGCGAGGTTGGAGCAAATGGGCTGGGAGGCCGGAGTACAGGAGGCAGGATCCGAGAGGACATGGGGTGGCAGTCGGAAGCAATGCGTGAGGAAGACGGGAGCAAATGGGTTTGATGCGAACGAGTCGGAGTCTGAGGCTCGGGGGAGTGGGGTCGGGGGCAAGAAGGGAGGGGGTCGGGAGCACATGGGAAGGGTTCCTGACTCATTTGAATGGTAGGCAGGAGATTAGTGAGAGGAGATCGGGGGTACAGAAGGAGGGATTCGGAAATTGGGCATGGTCCGTCTTGAATCATCATTACACGTTGATTCGTCTTCTCGCTGTTGTACATGGCGCATGTCAGGCCATCATGGTACTGTACCTTACAAGTTGTACATATCCTCATCTCGCAGGCTTCACAGATGAACAGTTTACCATCTTTGCTTAGAGGAAAGACGATAGAACAGTCTGGAGTCAGGCAGTATTGATACTGGTCCTTGTGCTTCTGTACAAAACAGCTTACAGATGCTGAAACAATCTGGCCGATTGTGGTCGTCCCATACCGAGAAACCTTCTCAACATCGTCCCAGCACCAGAGTTGTTGACAGTTCTCTGCAGCACACAGTAAAGGCAAGTCTCTCATCTTGGCAGCTATCTGAAGCTGGCGTTTGGCACAATCCAAACAGTACGCATGGCCGCAGAGGTTGAGGCGATACAATTCCCCCTGTTCAATGGGACACAAGCAAACTACGCATTCTGCGGACACTCCATCACTTGTAGTTGGCAGGTCCGTTGTGAGATGGTCGGAAAATCCTTGTATCCGATCCAGGGCCTTCTGTACCGAGGTTTCTAATCCCCGGATTGCCAGAGTCTGTTTCCTGAAATCTAGTTCAATCGCCTCCACTCCAGTCTTCTCTTTGAGCACCTTGAAATCGGTGCCGTATGTATTCAACAGATGCTTCATCAGCCCTCTCGGTTTGTCGTTCCCCTTTAACGGGACAATTTTCTTCACAAACCTGTTGAGAATGTTGATGTAATCATGGATTTGTGCAATAGCGTTCTTACGGTTAACTGGGTTTCCGACCACGACAATCCTCCACAGGTGAACATCTGACCGTATTACTGTCTCTGTCCGTTTCTCAATGTCCAAAAGGTGGTCCTTGCCTTCTTTGTCGAAGAGAATTCTGAGATTGGCCCCAATGTTGTTGCTGTTGTTGAAGTCAAGCACGTCCCCAGCCAGAAGAGAGTCAAATACATGTTTCACACGCGCCAGTGTTTCCACACTTTCACTTTTTATTGTGATATAGAGATGACCAGCTTTGCTCTTCTTCATATTAATGTTGAAACTCCCATCTGAGCTTTCTCGTTTCATCTGTTGTTCCATGGTTTCCACCTCAGTACCAAGGACTTTATGTAGGTATTTTGGGATGAAAATTTCTGCTGACAAGTCCTGAAGGACTTTGACCTGTTCTCCCAACACAAATAATCCAGCATGGATTGCATTGTAAGCCCGTACGCCTTCAGCAGGATTTGGGAAGTGTACAAAAGTTGTAAAAAACACGTTCTTTGGAGTGGGTTTTCGGATCTCGACATTAAACTTAATTCCTGGAACATAATCCAATATGTCCCCCTGTATCACTTGCTGAATAACCTCCAGATCTTCATCAGTGGTTGGGAACTCAGCTTCTCTTACAATGACAACCTTTTGTACAACGGATTCAACAGCTGTAATGCCTCGGAAACACTTATTAACGGCTTGAACAACTTTCTCCTCAGTGACTGACGGACTAAGGTTTTTCATGAATATACTGTCTTGTGTCTTGTTGTCCAAACTGACGTATACATGATGCAGGTCGATCACCAGGGTGTCCCAGCGTGTTGCAAACCACGCCAAATCTTCCGGATGCGAGAAATGGATGAACCCGAACCCACGTGGCTTTCTTCTCGTCCATGTAAGTCTCAGGGTAAACTCTCGAGCTTTCACATTGCCACAGGACGAGAGAGATGCCACGGCCTTGATAGTTAAACAACCTTTCCAATGTGCTACAGCTTCAGCAGCCACAGAAGCCTCCTTGAACGTGACACTTCCCCAGCGCTCAGGATGACTTGGGTTTGGTTTTCTCAATGGTGTACAATCAGTTACTTCCCCGTGTTCAGCAAATAGCAGCTCTACGAGCTCGGGATCGGTGTCCTTCGCTACGCGTTCTACGAATATTGTTCGATATTGGCCAGCAAGGAGAATTCCTGACAATCCGGCACCAATACCAATTACACCACGAACAGTGGCCATTTTCTCACAGAGTGCTACTTCCCGGTCACCTGATTTCAGTCGCTTCAGGGCAGGCGCTAGGCGTCTCTCGATAACTTGATGTACAGACCTTTTTTGACCGCCATTTGTGTTCACCTGAATATTTAGGCTATCGGTATCAGCGTCAATGTAAGCCAGCACACCTTGCATTTCTGACGAGAGTTCGGCTTCTATGGCTCGCAAATGACTAAAGCGAGGTCCAACAAATTCCCGGAACAAGGTCCTTCCTAGTTCTCTGTTATAAATTGGTGATACCTTTAACTTCTCTACATCAGCCATGTTGAACGATAAATCACCGTTCTCGGTAGCACTGAGAACCAGATCTCGGCAGACTGGGGACACAGTTGTGAGAAAGTCTCGAGAAGTATTTATGTGCTGCTCAAAGATGACCCATTCAGGGAGAGCTCCACCTAGAACATTTAGACTGGAGGATGGATGGATTTGAGCTTGCTGATTCTGTCGAGGCACCCAGTACCCAGCTTTTGGGTGACCCAAATAGAAGGCAACGTTGTCCTTGGAGGATTGGAAAATAATATCCTTGACCTTTGACTGGATTTCAGCTATGGGTGTGAAGTGGACTTTAATCTCCTGTTTCAGTTCTTTCTTGATGGTGGTTACTACCTCGTTAGCCGTTTCTCTCACCATTCGAATGGCTCTAGCATTGATGCTGTTATTTTGGCACCATTTGTTCTTCTCCTTCTCTGTGACGTTAAACCACTCCGCATACACAGTCAGCAAAGTCAGATGATCCCCATCTGGATGACAAAATCGTGTCTTCAGCAAATCCGATCTGTTTTTCTCTTTGTCTGTTCCAGCCCGGAAGAATATCGAGCTACCTGCATTGGCCAGGGCCGCAAGGCAGATGGCTTCATACGCAATGTCACTCTCAATTCCTGTCAAAATTAACTTTGAGAGCCTTGGGTCAAAGGGTAAGACAGACAGTTTCTTTCCAAGCTCTGTGATTTGCCTTTCGTTCACAGCTCCAATTGATTCAAGTGATGCGATGGCACTTGTCAGCGATGCTTTTGATGGCGACTGAACAAACTCGAATGCAAGAGGATCAACACCCAGTTCCAGCAGCTTTAGCAGACCTTGTGCGAGGTGAACCCGTAATATCTCTGGCAACGATCCATTTTCCATTTTCTCATAATCTTCTTCGGTGTACAGACGGAAACATTTCCCTGGGGCTGTTCTCCCGGCACGACCTTTTCTCTGTTCGGCTGAAGATTTACTGACGATGACCGTATCCAACGAGCTCATGTTTTTCTTGGGATCAAAACGCATCTCCTTTACAAGGCCAGTGTCAACCACAAATTTTATCCCAGGAATGGTCACAGAGGTTTCAGCACTATTAGTGGCGAATACGATCTTGCGCTTCCCATGAGAGAGTGGCTCAAACACGGCTTGCTGTTCAGCTGACTGGAGCTTACCATGCAGTTGGAGACATTTGTAGTCATTTCTGTATGAAAGTCTTTCTTGAAGCATGTAGCAGCATTTCTCGGTTTCTAGTGGTGATGTCACAAAAACTAAGATATCTCCTTGGTTCTCCACCTCATGTATATTTGCTGCTACTGTTACAGCAGACTGCACATGGTTCTCAAAGGCAACACTGGCAGAGGGATCCAGCCACACAACATCAACAGGGAAGGTTCGCCCAGACACACTGACCACAGGGCAGCCATTGAAATATTGGACAAACAACTCAGGGTCAATTGTTGCAGAAGTTATCAAAACTTTTAGGTCGGGTCTCATCTCCAAGCATTGCTTGATCATTCCGAGGAGGAGATCAGTGTATATACTTCTCTCATGAGCTTCATCAATGACTACACACGAGTACTTCCTCAGCATTCGGTCACTCAGGATTTCATTCAGCAGCATGTGGTCCGTCAGGTAAACTATGTTTGTTACTTGAGATGTCTTGATCCGCATACCTACTTTGTAGCCAACAGTTTGACCCACACAGCTCAGTAGTTCTGATGAAACACGGGTGGCCAGACTTGTAGCAGCAATCTTTCTGGGCTGTGTACAAGCAATCATCCCACCATCAGCAAAGCCTGCTTCAAGGAGATACTGGGTCATTTGAGTACTCTTGCCTGAGCCAGTTTCTCCAAGGATAACGGAGACCTGATTATTTGAAACCACATGCAGAATATCCTGTCTTTTAGCATAAATGGGTAGAGCTTGATCCAGTCGTCCCATTTCGATCCCAAATTTCAGTCGTAGCCGTTTGATCGTGTGATCGAAGTTTTCGCACTCATCCATGCCGTTGATTTTAGAAAGAATAGACTTGTCTACGAAGGAGCAGAACTCGTCCCGCTGTAGACGAAGCTCCTCGAGCTTGTCGTCCAATGCCTTTCGCTCAGCAACAGTACGATCATATTCCTCCAAAGGGATGTGTTTTCTAACTTGACGTGAATGCAGGCTTCTTTCCAACTCGCTGATCTTTTGATCATGTCTCTGTAGTTGTTCTTCCTTCCTCATATTTAGTTCTCTCTTGCATCTATCCATCGTTTCTGTAATTTGTTCTGTACTACCAGACGTTTTGATTTCATTTTCATAGAAAAAACACTTTAGTTTCGTCGGATTTTCTCCTTCATTACTTTTCTTCAGTAGCCATGACACGTTCCGAGCTGACCTCATGTTTTTTAATTCCAGTCGAACAGTAGTTGTTTCATCCTCTGGCTTTGAGGGTAGATGAACACAATTGAATTGTTTTGCTCCACCTAGCCGGCGTATCAAGTAGTCTTCCAGGTTCATTCCAGGGTATTTTCTAGGAAACTCTACAAATAAATATTTTCCATGGTTTAGTACTGTTCTACTGTCATGTTTCGGTTCTGTTTCTTCACTCGCACGTCCTATATTCCGGTTTTTACCCCGTTTTCTGGGAAGTTTTGCCGAAGACCGTGTTGTCGTAGGCTCGTTGGCACAGGAGACTGTATCATCTGCTGTATCACTGCCGCTGGAACTTCTTGGTCGATCGGAATTTGAGTTCTGTCCTTCAACTGACATTCCAGGAGTAGTTTGAGGTCTGTTACTGGTATATTCGGACCGTTCAGATAAAGATCTGCTTCTACTGTCATTGCTGACACAGGAAGACTTTCCTTTGACTTTCGCCACATGATTAGTTCTCGCATCTCCTGGAGATGAAATTGCCCTCTCATTGAGTATATCATCACCCTGACGAGCGTTTGTAAGGGAGGTATCATTTGAATTGAACGCATCATTGTTTTCAGAGCTTAGAATCTCAAGGGCTTCTCTTTGTATTGCTTCTAAAATTGATGCCATAATGCGTTATATATCATATATTCTGTCGGTTTGGAACAGTTGAAATCTGTGAAATCTTCATACATGGGCAACTAAACTGAATGGCATTGATGATGATCTGACCGAGAAGGTGGATACATCCGAAGTACCTAGAAGAGAAAAGAAACACGTCTTAAGTAAAAGTAAAATCCTAATCACTTTTAGGCATACATGTAGCTCAGTTATCACCTCGGGTCATGTTATAAATCGGAATCATATAAGCCTATGTTTCATCACTTCAGGAAAACACGCAGGATTGATCCAGTGCAAAAACAAACGAACCATACAAGAAGTTGAATTTTATTCTCGGCAACTTACTCAATTCTGTCTTCAGCCATGTCTGGTTTCCATGTTTACATAAACTCTACTGTTCATCCCCACCACTATAACAAGGTAACAACTTAACGTAGGATATAACAATTTTATAGTGCTGTATACAACTTGGGGTGATAGACTACATGATCCGGAATCAATCACATGACTTTCAGATGGCATAAACCATGTTCTTTCCATGGATATAATCCTTTAACTCTCTGTCATCAGAAAAAAGTATTTTCAAATGAAAATACGGTATTTGATAGTGTGTGACAGAGCCTAAGTTATAGTGATCACTGATGTGTGGACATTACTGAGCGAATAAATCCGGATTGTTCTTGGCCAGATTATTAGCTGATTAGAAAAACCATAAATCTTGGAGGGTCGTGGAGGGGGCGTCGTAAGGGTCGGTTGCGGAAGTATGGCTGGTTGTAAGTGTGGGTTGTGACCTTTGACCTTGTGTTGGTCTTGGACCTGGAATAGGGATCACGGAGTCCTTTGGATTATTTGTAGTGCAGAAGTCACATCATCGGTGACGTCACAAATAGTAGAGAAAGCGCATATACGCTCGGGTGCGCACTTGGGACTATGCGTCTATACACACATCTATATACTGGCCCATATGGGCGGGTATGTGGAGGATAACGGGCTCATACTGTAGACTACGACTGGAGTGAGCTCAGGGCCGTAGTGTCACGTTGACCGGTGACGTTATGGTACGCGTACGCACTGGGGGTGTAGTAGAGAACGGGCAGTCTGTTGTGGACGATTATGGTGACAGGTGGGCCATACGTGGTACATGGTGTGATATCCAAGCTCTCGTTGTGTATGACTGGGGTGTTGTCCACATTGAGCGGTGATATGCACAAGCGCAGTTGAGGAGTAGTATAGAAAGGCATTTTCGGATGCGCATAGGAAGATTCGGTCGATATATGTGTCGTCCATGGTGTCGTTTTGGGGCTCTCGTAGTCTAGAATAAGGCTGGCGTAGTGACGCTGAGCAGTAATACGCAAATACACACTAGGGAGTAGTAGAGAAAGGGCATTTTTGGAGAGCTTGGGCAATCTATGCGACACCATGGATCCCAATTTGGGTGTGGGGTGTGAAGCGTACGGGCGTGGACCGCAATGTACGCATATCGGGAAGCTATAAGTCCCGCGCTCGGGCCTACTGTTCATTTGTTAGCTCCAAGAGCATTGATGCAGCTTTATATCAGGTCACTTTATGATGACGGAACATATCGTAAGCGCTTTTCTCAGTCTTACCCACGAGGTCTTCCTCCACGTGTATGATCAGCAGGTCGAGATCGTCGAAAATTTCGGGGATACATGCGATAACGACCCGAGACAATTCCCACCAGCTGTCGTTCGGCTGTCCGTAGTGGTTCAATCGGGTATTGGCTTGTGAACTGGAGATCGACCTCATCAATGTGTTTGGCCGGAAAGTGACGTCATGGTGCACATGCACATTCAAGGAGTATTAGCGAAAGCGGACAGTGTGGATGCGCAGGTGTGTGTTTGGACGATTGAGAGACCATTCTTTGTCCAAATGAACCGTTGAGGGTGTCATCTTGAAGCTCTCGGTATGTAGACTACGCTTGGGGTGGTTTGGATTGGAAGTGACGTAATGTAGTGAACGCCGGCATTTGAAGGTGCGCAGGTGGATGTTGAGGCGATTTAGGGGACATGTATGATCCAAATATAGCGTGCATGGTCTCGCAATGAAGCTCTCGTAATGTAGAATACGGCTCGAGTGATGCCCACGTGGCTGTGACTTCATTGGCGACGTCATCAGTAGTAGAGAAAGTGCAGAGTAGTTCGGGAACACACTGCGCCCCTATACTCTAACCCATAGGGACTAGTGGCGCTTGGAGATGCATTTTGTCCAGAGAACACACGAGTCTCGTGATCTTAGGCATACTGGTGCTGTGGGTAGGGCATGATGAGTCAACCTTGGTAGAGTTATCTCCCCCTGGGCAATTTGTGATTGAGTGAGTGAATGAGTGACTAACGATCGGGTAAGTGACTGAGTAGTTGTTTAAATGTGTGGGATACAAGTGAGTGAGTGAGTGAGGCTTGCCAAACGTCCGTCATAACGCAGTGACACCCGAACGCTGGTAAGATCCCCTACACAGAAGCACACACACACAAACATCTATACGTAGATCTATGTGTGTAGTCTGTTCTAAATACTACTATTCTGATTGGCTAGTCGAATGAAATTGGCAATCCGCAAATACCTAGCCGTAAGTAAGAATATAAGGCTGGCTATAACTAGTCAGGGTAGCTAGGCCCTAGAAATTAGCCTCAATGCAGGGATTATTAAGCTACAAGCGATTACCTTTCAGATCATGTCGGTCAGGCCAGGTGTAACTCCGACCAGATGTATTTCATGATTAATACCATTTAGTCCTCAAATGATCACCGGTAACCTTCTCTTCACCAAATAATATCCTGAAACAGAAAAAAAGGAATAAAACTCAATCATTATAACACATATACGGGAAGTGGGAAATGGTGCCGACATACTGACAGAGCCACATGACTTCACAGTATAGTCTTCTGGTTAACCCATTCTAAAGCACATACCAAGAATCTAACGATTCGTGATATGTGTTGTATCTCAAGTACGCTTTTACTGTACCTGTTCATGTGGTAACTTGGATTACATGACCAAACGGCCTCCAGCACCGGCATTGATTTCCCCCATCTTATGTAGAGATTAGATTCTGTAAAAGATATTAAATACCTCAAATGAGGAACTTAACAAATCACTCTAATCATTTTGGATCAATGATTGGGCTCGTTTGAACGAGAAGTATTAAATGCAAAACCTGCTGTCTGCGGAATAACTTGTATTAGAATGCACTCTTCTTTGATGAAACACAGTAGTGTTTTGCAAGGGCGAAGTGATCAGCAATTTTAATGATGCTGGCAAGACATCACAGTGGTCCTATCGACAAATCCGCAACACTTGCCAGTCTTCTTTTTTTCACCCAAATCAACTTTGAAGTCGTTTTTTCGAATACCGGTACCGGCATATTATATCTCAGTCACACTTTGATTGAGGTTCGCTTAACGCTCAGCATTAACAGGACAGATCAAGGGCTACTTCGCTCAATGTGGGGATATTGTGACAGGATGAAGTATCATGTCTGCATACGGCATGCATGGTGCTGCAGTGAGACAGCAGTAGTATACAAAACCCTTTTCGAGCCGTATTTGGACGAGTGCGCAGGTCTTTTTGCGCAGTTATGACGTCACTTCCGATTTTATGGGGAGGTCATGAGGAGGTGTGCGCGGGAGTGTTCTGCGCAAGTGTATGACGTCACTTCCGGTCTGCGTGAATCGGCCGTAGCCTTGGGGATGTATTTCTCCGCGGTGTTGCGGTGATGCGGTCTGCCTCCGCTGACAGAAAGTAGTCTCAAATACGGAGGTTTTCGTGAGAATGTTCAGGGGCGAGAGGGGCCCCTAGTGGACTGATTGGGTCGAGTGAGGTGTCAAAGTGAAGCGCTCCTCCAGGGCCATTCAGTCATGGGTGGGTGTATGTAAAATTAGGATTTGTCCCGAAAATATAAAAAGCGGAACACGGACTTCATCCCTACAATATAGAGAAACCCCTATCCCAAGGGGCTATTATCGGTTTCCGGGCTTATCGCAGACTGCCTATCAATTCATGGGTGGGTGCATGTAAAATTAGGATTTGTCCCGAAAATATAAAAAGCGGAACACGGACTTTATCCCTAAAATAGGGGAAAACTCCTATCAACCCTATCCCAAAGGGCTAATATCGGTCCCTGGCTTATCGGGGCCTGCTGAGAGAGGTAGGGTGATGGAGTGGGTGTGTGTAAATTTAGGATTTGTCCCGAAAATATAAAAAGCGGAACACGGACTTTACCCCTACAATAGAGGAAAACCCCTATCCACCCTATCCCAAAGGGCTAATATCGGTCCCCGGGCTTATCGGGGTCTGCCTATCAAGTCATGGGTGAGTGCATGCCAGTTTCTCCAGCATCGTCTGTAGCGACGCCCGGTTAATGATGGTGAACGGGTGGTCAAACACATGGCTGTTATTACTGGCATAATAATATCGTAACTGGTCCGTCTCTTTGTGACGTAAGATGTACCCGAAAGCGACATTCAATTTGAAGACCGTAGCTTGGTCATTGAAGATGGCTTCCACGTAGCTGCGTAGACGGGCGGGGTCGGTCAGTGGGAAATTCTAAATATCTGGAATAGGGCCATGAGGGTGGAAACAGTGTCGTATCATGGGCCATTGGCGCCGATAGATGTCAGTCACTGGATGGGCGTCCTGTAACAGATCGCTAGGAACATCCACTGCATCTTCCAGAAAATGTTCGATATCGTCAGGCGTATGACTGGCAACAGTAATGCTAGGGACTGGCTGGATATCTAGGCTCTTCTGAACTGTGGGTATACGCACGCTCTCGGTCATCGCATCACCAGTGGCATTCGTCTCCCCGGGCTCATCTTCACTGGGTCTGACTCTTCTGGGCGCCTCTTTAGTGGGACGTTGTCGCCCAACCGTAGAGACAGGGTATGAATCAATTTTTGATGCTGTCTTAACTGACTGGGTCGTTTGAAGAGTTGACCACAATCGTTACATTGTTCCGTTGTCCCCTCGTGGAATGAGCGTTCGTGGCGCAGTAAATGATCCTCCCGATTGAATGACCGTGCGCAGGTTATACAAGTATACCGTGCATCGTTGTGGGTGGAGGCCTCTTGGCGTCGTTAATTATCTAGACGAGTAAACTGCTTCTGGCAAGCTGTGCAAGTGAACATCTTGGTGGTTGACAGAGTGTCGGATGAAACGGCCCGGCCGCTTCCCTTTATAGCACGCTTGCTGGTGATCTATTTTTAGCACACAGTTCATCTACCTCCAACTCGAGGACCGAGATGTACTGGTGTACGACTGAGCAGCATTGCGCGCGAGTTTGTGTGTGTGTGTGTGTGTGTGTGTGTGTGTGTGTGTGTGTGTGTGTGTGTGTGTGTGTGTGTGTGTGCGTGCGTGCGTGCGTGTGTGTGTGTGTGTGTGCGTGTGTGTGTGTGTGTGTGTGTGTGGTGTTTTACATCCGGGACCTTCTCAACATCCGGGTTTCCCAGCGGGTTTTTCCCGTCGTTCCTCCGTCTTCCATCCGGGTACTGTGGTTTTACATCCGGGTCCTCATCTTACATCCGGGGTTTTCCATGTTTACTGTCACGTGACCGGAAATGACTTTTAATCGCTGACATGAGCTTTAACTTTTAACCTTTTAACCTTTAACGTCCGCATGTAAACACACCCATAGCCGTTCCTCTAGCGTGGATGTGCTGTGATGGAGGGGCTAATAAAAGAATTGACCTGGAATCCTTGTTGGTGTTGCTCTCTTTTTGGACTAACCAATCAGAATATTACGTATCACGGACTACACCTGTAGAGCTACGTATAGGTGCGCATGTGTGACATGGTCTATAAAACACGTCCCTCTGGATCCCACACCTCCATTCCTACGGCTGCAGAGCCATGACGGACACCCATCCCTATGCGACTCGCATTTCACAGCATGCGACCGTAGTTAATTCACTCACTGGTTACCGAGTAGTGGTTCGGTCCATGTTTGCAGATGACGACGACAACGAGGGGTGACGCCAGATCCTGAAAGAGTTCACAGAAGCGGTCCTCGACAGAGTGCACACGATGGAGAGGTGTGCTATCACTCACCACTACTGGGCTATGACAGCCATCTTTGATGCCCGGACTATGGACCACGAGCGCTCACGCCGGAACCAGCGACGGCTCGTTGGCGTAGTAATGGTCTTTGTCCTATTGACCCTGACGCTGTGACAATGACAACGACAGCGACAGAAAAGGAACGGCTCTTCAAAGCCTCCACAGATGCGCTTATGTGCAACCGATATATACGAGGGTCAGTAACAGTGTGCGTCATTCACCGTTCGTCATTGGGTCAACCGTGTCACCGAGGGACCTGAAAATAAATACGAGAGACAGTCAAAAGTGTGTGTCATTCACCGTTCGTCATTGGGTCAACCATGTCACCGAGGGACCTGACCATAAATACGAGAGACAGTCAAGAGTATGTGTCATTCACCGTTCGTCATTTGGTAAACCATGTCACCAGTCCTACGAGCCATGCTTCCCCTTACACCACAAGTGGGGTTACACGTCTATGAAGATAAAGTCATCATCGTTGAAGACCGTGGAGATGTTTGTTGGTCGCGCGGAGACCGTATCGAATACGGTTACGCTACACCGTGACGGCTGGACCAAATTTAAACGGGTGTTGAGCGGTGAGCTCGACGAAAACCTCATCCACATAAACAATGCCATCTACGTACACCGTGGACCCTTGTTCCCACGCCTGGGCCGTTACCAAGACCCTACGCGAGGATTCACCCTAGACCCCGATCTGTGGACAGCCTTCGAGAAAGTGGTGCCTATTGTGGACCAGCTGTTTACACCGGACGAGCGGCCAGCTGTTCAGTTGGAGTGGGCTCGTGCCCTGAGAGAAGCGGCGGCAGAACCCAATGAAGAAATTACCAAACCTAGCAATGAAGTGGAGGCAGACGACGATGCCATTGATTATCCGGCTAGACTCAGTCAGCCCAGTGACATGACCACCCGATCCTTTGATCTCACGGCATAAACTTTTTCTCCCTATCAATACGAGACAGTCAAATCTGGTACCTATCACGTACTGACCATACGGGCGTTTCTCAGCTTGACCCCCGAGGTCTTCCTGCACGTTTATGCGGATAAGGTCGATATCATGGAGGAGTTGGGAGACATCTGTGATGCGCACCCTACACAACCGTGCCCGGCTAACATTCGTCTGTCCCGGGAGGGCTGGACCAAATTCAAACGGGTGTTGTCTGGTGAACTAGACGGCGACCTCATCCACTTGTGTCACGATGTGTACATCCGACGCGGCCCCTTCTTTGCTCAATTGGCTCGGCTAGATGGGGGTACAGTGCATTTTACCCTTCACCCTGTTCTATGGTCTGCATTGGAAGATGCCGTGGCAGATGTGGATCAAGTGCTTACGGAGGAAGAGCGGTCACCAGACGAGTTGGAAAATCAGAAAGAAACTCCGGCCCAAGATATACCCGTTATAAATAAACGATAGAGCCAGGATCCATCATCATTTGTCATCATGAAGAGGGTGTTGTATAACTTATACTACAGTCCCGACAGTCCGGCGGCCTATAGTGCATTGTCGGCTCTCTATCGAGCGGCCAAACCCCAGGGGATACAACGTGCCCAAGTCCGAGATTGGTTAAGAAAACAAGACACCTATACCTTACATCGATCTGTGCGTCGCCATTTTCTACGGAACCGGGTCATCGTGGGTGGTATAGATGCCCAGTGGCAAGCGGATTTGGTCGATATGAGCGCCTTTGCCAAACACAACGATGGGAATCGGTATATCTTGACGTGCATCGATATCCTGCCGAAGTATGCGTGGGTGGTACCCATCCGGACGAAAACGGGATCAAGGCTTCCGTTCTGGAAAGGTCAACAGGACAGCGTACCTGAGATACAACACATATCACGAATCGTTAGATTCTTGGTATGTGCTTTAGAATAGGTTAACCAGAAGGCTATTCTGTGAAGTCATGTGACGCAGTCAGTATGTCGGCACCTCTTCCCACTCCCTTATATGTGTTGTAATTCAAAGGCCGCATGTATAAATATTTCACCTATAAGAATACAAGGCGGTACATCGATGTTCTCCCGAATCTTGTGAGTGGTTACAATCGAGCCTATCACCAGAGTATAGAGAGAGCCCCATTACCGTGACCCAACGCAATGAAGCCCAAGTCCGGCGTGTCTTGTACCCAAGGCAATCGCAGCGAACGCCGCAGGAGGTGTTCAAGGTCGGGGACCCTGTACGGATCAGTAAAGTCAAAGGTCAATTTTAGAAAAGTTACTTGCACAACAGGAGCGATGAGCACTTCCTGATTAAACGGCGCCTACTCGGCAGCAGCGAGTCTATGAACTGGAAGATCTTCAAGGGGAACCGTTGCTAGAGACGTTTTACAAGACGGAATTACAGCCGGTCGTAAAAACAAAGCAAGACTACTACAGGGTGGAACAGATTTTGAAAACGGAACGTCGACGTCGCAAACTGTTTCATTTCGTCAAATGGCAAGGCTGGCCCAGTTCCTTCAATTCCTGGGTCGCGGCCAACCAGGTGAAACGACTATAAAGCCAGACACTACTACCGTCATCCTTCATTCCACGTTCGACCACGGTGTTATGGACAAACAGCAGCTGCCTCTGAACACAGCGTCTTCCAAAACGCGCAAAGCTCAAGTGCGCTTTGTGGTTATATTGCTAACCCTGCTGAGTGGTGTACGGAGGTGTGTTTTACGAGGTTGCCTATCTCAGCACTCTACTTAACCAACCTAGAAATCCAGCTGTGAGTGGCAGTCAAACCAGTCTACAGACCTTCTCTACACCAATCAACCCCGTGATCGAAACGAGCCCAGTGATCACCACCACCGCACCACGTGTATAAGCCACATCGAGCTCCACACCGAGTATACAGTCAACACCTACACCAAGTACATCCACTACTTCTGAAAACCCACCGGATTTCATCACTCACAGTGAACGCCCATCGACAACGACGACCGACGCTGTACCCACCACCACTCCAGTTCACTCGAACCAAATTTACAAGAGCGGGTTACCACGACAGCGCATACTCCTTCAACCATGGACCCTCGGTGGCAACATCCCTTCACTTGCGTCATCGCAGGACCGACGGGCTCCGCCAAAACGCACTTCGTCAGGAAGCTCCTTCAACACGCCGACAGCATGATCACCCCACCCATTGCCCGAGTCGTGTGGTGTTACGGAGAATGGCAGGCAGCGTATGCAGCAATGCCCCACATCACGCTCGTGGAAGGCCTACCCAACCTGGCCGATTTGGAACCGGACACCTTCGGGTGCATTCCACATCTAAATGATGCGCGGTTAAAATTAGACATGGGTTCGGGTCTTCGGCCTTAAATAGATGTAAAAATTTTAACAAAACCCCTGTAAAAGTATATATTTTCCAAATGGGCACACTCATGCCATTATTCCAGGAGACAAGCGAGGTATACAAATTGAAAAGGAAAGACGTGCAATCCTCCTTAACCCTTCTTCAACTCTTCTGAAAAACTCCATAAAATGTACGAAAATGTGTCAAATTCGACCCACCATCCAGAGAAAACAAACCAAATGATTTTCTTGTTAGACTTGTGAAAGTTTCTCCGTCCAACGGGCATTTTCAAAAAGAGGGGGAAAACAGGGGATGGACCTACTTGTTTTTTGTAAAATTTTATCGCCATAAAGGAATCATCATTTTCGTTCCCCAAAAAAGTGAGGATTTTGGCCTACCGGATATTCAATTCCGGAAACGATTAACACTGCAGTGGCGCGTAGGTACGATAAGCAAGCAAATGTTATATCCTCGTTTGAAGAAACGGTTACGTCCAGCAGGGCGATACTATAGATATCAGTTAGCAGAACGGGAATAGGAATTACCATGCTGTCAAATACAGGCGACCGTCCTTATTATGAAATTAGGGAGGGGCCACTTTGTACGAAACCGTGGCAAGTGTGGAGTGCACACTTGGTGGTTCTGGATGATCTCATGGCGGAGACGGATGCGCGCGCCACCCAACTCGTTACCAAAGGCAGCCATCATCGACGGCTCAGCATCATCTACATTGTGCAGAATCTGTTCAGTAAAAACAAAGAACATCGGAACGTCAGCTTAAATGCCCCCTACCTGGTGGTCTTCAAAAACCCGAGAGATACCACTCAACTGCTGCACCTGGCGAGGCAGATGTATCCCTGCCGCACACCGTTTGCGTTGGGAGCCTCTGAAGAGGCGACAACCCCTCATCACAGGAATATGCTCTTCGACCTCAAGCAAGAACACCCCCGATCACCTTCGACTACGGACCGAAATCTTTCACGGAGACCCACCACGTGTACATGCAAAAATAATGTAAACACACCCACAGTGGCTCCACCAGCTGGGGTGTGTGTTTGATGATGGGCATAATAAAAGAATTAATACCACATCATGGTTGACTTTGTTAATCAACGTCACAAAACATTGTTGCAGAAACTTATAAAACAGGGCTACACCACCAAGCGCCTCCACTCAAAGTTTCTCAAATTTGGCGATACATATCGCATGCTGATAGCAAAATACGAGCGTGCAAGATCTGTGGAGTTAAGTTTCGTAACTTGTGTCTAATTTCGCTTAACCCGGGCTAGGGGCCGTATGAACCCATGTACTTCAAGATCCTCATGGTACTCATATGAACAGTCACAATCAAAGCGTGACTGAGGTACATCATTCTTTAGATGACGACTTTACATCGAATATTATGGATTAAGAATACTGATCAGCGATACGGATTTGATATTTTTGGAACATCATGATGTCTTGCCGGCATCATTGAAAACTGTTGACCGCTTCTCTCTTGCAGGAAACAAGCCTATGTTTATTTATACTATGATTGTCTACTTGAATTTGGTGCTAATACTGTTATATGGAATAAGGAATAGGTCTTTGGATTATGGACGCGGAAAATCTCTAATGGACGACGGCTGAATTATGAATGACGGACCAGACGCTGGTCTGTAATCTGTTCCATTTTCAGGCGGTAGGTAGATAAAAAGGGCAGATTTGTGGGTTCTAGCATTAGTTGTACATGATGTCAGCGCGAGTACGGAAGCACGCCCCGATGCTCCATGTATTGAAGACGGCCCACCCGAGCTGGTCCGAACCATTGTACGCGGTGCGGACCCTGACCTTGTACGCTGTCTGTGCGACATCGGGTACAACCTGTTAAAAGGCAACGTACCATTGACTCCGGCTCAGAAGACCAAATTGGCCAAGCATAAGACAGGTCTCCGAACCCTAGTCCAGAAGGGCGTCTCCCAAACACAAAAGAAAAAGGTCTTACAGGAAGGCGGCTTTCTCGTGGCCATCTTAGCACCGTTGGCCGCTTCCGTGTTGGATCCAGTATTGGGTGGACTCTTCGGCCGACAATGAACCACAAAAAAAAATGATCCTCGTCGAACCACGGTTCCTACAAAACCTTCAATCGCCCTATCCTGTTCCACCAACGGTGAAGACCATAAACACCATCGTTGAAGAGATGCAACAGATCTTACAAATTACAACACATATAAGTGAAGTGGGAAGAGGTGCCGACATACTGACAGAGTCACATGGCTTTACAGTATAGTCTTCTGGTTAACCTATTCTAAAGCACATACCAAGAATCTAACGATTCGTAATACGTGTTGTATCTCAGGTACGCTTTTATTGTACCTGTTTATGTGGCAACTTGGATGACATGACCACACGGCCCCTAGCACCTAGATACAAATCTAGAGAGCTGTGATGGAAATGCTCTGACAACTCGTATTCGGTTGTATCGTCCAGTGAACATAATCGAAACCTCTCAAGATCGGCTTTTCTTGAAACTCAACTACTTAGATAAAGGACTGGACATCATTAATTTACCTCGAATCCTGAATGATCCAAAGGTACGCAACGCTGTACCAAACTATTTTAAGTTCACAGAACCTCCTTGCATTTCATATAAGTACACTAAATCTATAGCCACCAAAATATTCAATTACTCCAATGCTGTCCAGGAGTTTGACTGGAACTTATACACATCAGGAGGCTATAGTTGTGATTGTGAATCGTCGAACTTTATCTATACACCATGCAAACATATTGTGACTGGTGACCTTGATGTGGTGAGTGATAAGGATCTGAAATTACTCCTGATGAAGGGACCTAAATATAGAGAGCAAAGAAGAATAAATCTGAAGGCCGACCAGAAGATAGTCCTGTCTGCATTGGAACAGTACGTTATTGATTGGTCTAAGCGAGAAAAAGTTGAACCTACAGTACTCGCTGATTGGCTGGACCTCACCAAGAGCAAGGTCGTTGAAACAATCCGCCATATTGACAGAAGTACTCTTCCCCAAGCAAAACAAGTTCTGAGAAACCTCAATTCGCAAGAAGTTCTAGCAAATCTCCAGAGTAAATTCGTCATAGTCCCAGCAGACAAAGCTCCGAATAATATAATATTCATATGTAAATATTACTATTACCAGGTGCTGGTTAAAGAATTGAGTGTAGACATATCTTCATCAAATACGTCTACTTACTCCCAAACTGCATTTACTCTGGAAGATTTATTTAACAATCACAAAAAGTTTCTCAGGGAAAGAGGTATTTGTCTTCCAACCAATCATAACGACATACCAAAACTATACTGGACTCCCAAAATGCATAAATCACCATACAAAGCTAGATTCATAGCTGGTTCTAGAAGCTGCACCACCAAGCTTCTTTCAACCCTATTGACGAGGGCCCTTCAGGAGGTAAAAGCATTTTGGGAAAGGTATTGCGCCACTATTTCTAAGAACTCTGGAGTTGAATGTATGTGGATATTGAAAAACTCAAAATGTCTTACGGAAGAGCTTGATGCTAAAGGTCACATACCGTACCGACATGTATCCACATGGGATTTCTCGACTCTCTATACTACAATCCCTCATCAGGATCTTATTGACCGTATAAGTTCATTAATAGTATCTGTGTTCAAGAAAACTGATCGTAGATATATTAATGTCGGAAGCCATAAAGCATTCTTTAGCTCAACTACATACAAGAGATATCATTCATGGGATGTTTCTTTGTTTATAGAGTTGCTTGAATTTCTCATTAAAAATATCTATGTGAAATTTGGGCAACACAATATATCAGCAGCATATAGGTATTCCAATGGGTACTAATTGTGCACCCCTGTTGGCTGACCTGTATCTGTTCTCTTATGAATATGACTATATGCAGGCGCTTTCAAAAACCGATCCATTCAAAGCCCGTTCCTTCTCATTTACCAAACGCTATATAGACGATCTTCTCGCTGTGGATAATCGCTAAATAAATGACGCAGTGAAGGATATATATCCACCTTCACTGGATTTGAAGGAAACTACAGATAGCCCTACAGGCACATCTTATTTAGATCTCTATCTCTATAAAAATGAAGCGGGCATTCTCTCGTCGACTTTATGACAAAAGAGATGATTACAATTTCGACATCGTAAACTATCCCTTTCTGGATAGTAATATTCCAGTGGGACCCGCATATGGCGTATACATATCTCGCTTAGTAGCATTTGCTAGATCCTGTGTTATATGTGATGATTTTAATCAACGTCACAAAACATTGTTGCAGAAACTTATAAAACAGGGCTATTCCACCAAGCGCCTCCACTCAAAGTTTCTCAAATTTGGCGATACATATCGCATGCTGATAGCAAAATACGAACGCAGCGTGCAAGATCTATGGTGCTACGTTTCGTAACTTGTGTCTAATTCCGCTTAACCCGGGGCTAGGGGCCGTATGAACCCATGTACTTCAAGATCCTCATGGTACTCATATGAACAGTCACAATCAAAGCGTGACTGAGACACATCTTTTTTTAGATGACGACTCTATAACGAATATTATGGATTAAGAATGCTGATCAGCGATACGGATTTGATATTTTTGGAACATCATGATGTCTTGCCGGCATCATTGAAAACCGTTGACCGCTTCTCTCTTGCAGGAAACTAGCCTATGTTTATGTATATACTATGATTGTCCTTTTGAATTTGGTGCTAATACTGTTATGTGGAAAATGGAATAGGTCTTTGGATTATGGACGCGGATATTCTCTAATGGACGACGGCTGGATTATGAATGACGGACTACACGCTTGTAATTGGTAATTGGTGAGTTGTGTCGCTGTGACAACTCGTACGCTGGGGATTCGTGAGCTGTACCGTCGTCAGAAGAAAATGACGGCATTTAACACAAAAGACTAGTCTGCAAGGCCCGATGTCGACCAAGCATCAACTTCCCACAAATGCCAACAAATCCGACAAATGCCAACAAGACCGGGGTTAAGCGACAGTGAGAAAGTACAACGGTACAATGAGACGCTTCAACGGTACATGACGTTCATGGACCAATACAAAACCCTCTCTACCCCAGCACCACCATCAACACCACCACGCGACACACCGCCGACCTCAGCACCGCTACAACAGCCGCCATTACCAGGGGTACCACCCACAGCCTCACAGTGGCAGATCGAGGACGAAGTGTTGAAGAGTGTACCTGCATTGTTCAAGAAACAAACTGGCCTGGTATCACAACGGATGAAACAGAATCCTAACATGTCTTGGAATGATAAAGACGAACTACTGGTACAGAATCAGGTGGTCCCCGGTACCGACATGGCGGATTTAGTGAATGACCTGATGTAGTTTTCCCCTATTTTAGAGATAAAGTCCGTGTTCCGCTTTTTATATTTTTTTCGGGACAAATCCTTATTTTACATGCACCCACCCATGACTTGATAGGCAGATCCCTATAAGCCCGGGGACCGATATTAGCCCTTTGGGATAGGGTTGATAAGAGTTTTCCCCTATTGTAGGTGTAAAGTCCATGTTCCGCTTATTATAGTTTCGGGACAAATTCTAATTTTATATGCACCCATCCATGAATGGATGGCCCTGGAAGAGCGCTTCACTTTGACACCTCACTCGACTCAATCAGTCCCCTAGGGGCTCCTCTCGGCCCTGAAGATTGCCGAACATTCTCACGAAAACCCACCTATTTGGGGCTACTTACTGTCAGTGGAGGCAGACCGCATCACCGCCAGACCGCATAACCGCGGAGGAATACATCCCCAAGGTCACGCCCGATTCACGCAGACCGGAAGTGACGTCATACACTTGCGCAGAACACTCCCGCGCACACCTCCTCATGACCTCCCCATAAAACCGGAAGTGACGTCATACCTGCGCAAAAACACCTGCGCACTCGTCCAAGTACGGCTCGAAAAGGGTTATAAGGCCGAACAAACTGGCCCCACAAGCCTATAGTTTGGCCTATATTGGTGAAAACACAACAGCAACAACAACAACAAGACAACCATACCGTTCGGATCACTTTTTCATTTGGAGGCGGAGCTTGTCGTTCAGGAGTGGCCACAGTCCCGCAAAACAAGAGATTTGGGGGGTTAGGGTGAAGTGTCGAAATATGGGGTCTCTATATATAACCCCATGCTTTATATATATAAACATGTTTATATAAAGCATGGGGTTATATATAGAGACCCCATATTTCGACACTTCATCCTATCTCTTGCTTTGCGGGCCTGTGGGAGTTGCTAAGGTCTGGAGGCCGCCATTGCTCTCATGGAGGATTTCGGCACACCTCGGCTAATCCCGACAAAAGTAAAACTGTGAATTCTACAATTTACTCCCCACGGTGGTTTGTCTTTGAAAGTTTTCAACAGCAAAAACGTATTCTGCGCTCCAACGAAACGCTGGGTCTTCTCGTGCAGTCGAGCAGACGTTATACGCGGGTGTTTGCAACAACAACAACATGACATGTGCGACTTGCAACACAGCGGAGATTTACTCCCAAAAATAAAGATATTTCAAGAATAAAGATATTTCTTTGTACCGGTATTTCACACTACTCGGCTGTTTTGGTCGTTTCGTGTGTCATATACTTCAGACTTTCTCGTAATCACATCTTCAGCCCAGTTAAGCTTAAACTTTAGAACTATTTTGACCAAACTTTCTGGGGGAAATCACGCTGTCCCTTTCATGTTTTCAGCCCAGAGCGGTCGAGCTGAGGATCCCGATGTGGGGTTCATTTTGACGCTATTTTTCACACAGTGACTATTTCGTTCTTTCCATCGAATATTGCAAGATTAATATGGATATATACCGGTAACATATATATATCTGAAATATTGCAACTGACAGCTATAAAATGACAGAATTGGAGATACTTCATACTGAAAAAAAATGTCATATTCTCTAAATAATAAAAAAAAACAGACCCACCAGTTTACTGTTATGTTTATTAAGACTAGACATTTTTTATCACCACCCACCAAATTAAAAAAAATATTTTTCATCCGACTATATGTACCGACAATTCCCCACTTGCACAACATTCAGATTAATCCTTTGACAAAGAGCTCAGCTGTGCAGATGGTACCGGCAGGTGCAGGTTCACTTCCATCTGTCTTTAGCCTAGAAAATATTTTTAATCTATGATAACTTGCTCTATATTTCGATCTGAAGTTGCCCAAATTTTCATAAATCATGTAAGCTTAATGGCCCTTTTATGGAATACAATGCACGATAATTTTATCAATAGCCAATTTATCATATTTACTCCAGTGATCAATAGTTAAAAACGCTGTTATGTGTAATTTATCGCCCTCCAGATACCCCTACCGACAAATGGCCTATTCTGTCTGATAATATTGAATTCATTCTCGATTCAAACCCGGACAAAAATATCATTATCACTGGTGACTTAAACGACGATCTCTTTCATATAACAAAACATCATCTACGCGATATTATATATTCTCTCGGCATCAATCAACTGATAACAGAAGCAACTCGTCCAGTCTCTAACTCTCTTCTCGATCCAGTTATATTGTAATAAACTCCAACTCATATCTGATTGTGGAGTTTTGACACCGTTTTGTAGTGATCACGCTCCAACATATGTTCGCTGAATTCACGAATTTCGAAACAAAAATCTTACCAGCGACAGATCTGGAATTATGATATAGCCGACTGGGATAAATTTAGAAATTTCTTACTGAACTCCAACTGGGAAGCATGTAACTATAAATACTAATGATAAACCTTGGATATCAAACAAAATCAAACACGAAATGAGAATTCGTAACAAATTGTTTAAAGGAAGTCCAGGAAAAGTAATTGCGAATTGGATGCATTAAATTTCAAGAAACAGAGAAACTATGTCAATTTACTAGTTAATTCCGCGAAAAAAGAATTAAGATCCAAAACAGCCGAAAAAATTCGGTCCGGCAAATATGGCTCTAAGGACTGGTGGATACGGTGGCCCGTAGGGCACATTAATGTTTTTTACCTTTCAGGTGTTTTTCTTCGACTTTTTCGTGTTTTCCTTCGACTTTTCCGTGTTTTTTTTCTCGACTTTTTCGTCTTTTTCTTCGACTTTTCAGAGTTCTTGTTCGAATTTTCTGCGTTTTCTTTCGAAAACATCGCGAAATGGGATTTTTTTTGAAATACTTTCCACCGCGGTGAAATACTTCCCACCGCTGTGGAAAATACTTACTCCAGGTTGCCGATATGTCGCCCCTCTCCCCACACGTGTTATGATCATATAATTTCCTTATATCTATGTTTTCTCTTCACGCCGTGCATCATAATTGTTCGTCCATGTTTAGTCCCGAAGTGTATTGTATTGTTTAATGTAGTTCAATGTGGGAGACGCAGTTATAAGCTCATCTTAACGCGCTCCCACTTGCAAGAAAATGCAATAAAGCATCGTTTAAACCAATAGTTAACCCCCTGCCCCATGTTACAGAGACAGAGAAGAAAGTCAATGAATGAACCACTATGTGAAAGCATCTGCGGGCACTATCGGTGCAGCTCATTGTTAAAGGATTGACTTGAATTTTGTGCAAGTCCTGGAATAGATCTCAGCATGGAAAGTCATCCGAGTCCACAAGATGACGTAATCCATGACCACTGACCTAAATTTAGTAGTATATGAAACAAATTATACCAACAAAACAAAAGTCAGCTTTTTTTCACAGCATATATTTGGTACAATCTCAGTAAACTCGGATATAATATCATGGAATATTCTATCTGAATTCAGCCCTATATCCCGTGCGAATTTGTAACTACATTTGTTAGCCAATCAGATGGCTAGCTTGGTGAGTAGTATACAAAAGACGGATAGACTCCCCTTTTGCCGGGGGAGGTAACTCTTGGTGGCGGTAGGTGGCGTTGTGGTTATGGATTGCATCAGCCTTGGCTGGATGCCAAGTTTTGAGTTCCCCCGGGTAAACTTGAAGGGGGTACTTGGTCAAACTACCTCCAGTACAGAAGAGTTCCAATGGGGAGTTAACTCCCGATGTCGGTGCTGATTTTTTGTCATAGTTATGGTTTTCTCCCCTGATTCGAACATTTGCATATTAAATCTATACGGGAAAATGCCTGTATGGGGTATGGGATATCCGATCGGGTCGAGTGAGGTATCATTGTGAAGCTTATGTGAAGGGGCATCTGATGGGCTGGGTACGGGGTTGAAATAGCGTCATTCTGCGCATGCGCGGTGGTCCAAGGGTATGGAAATAGACGTTTTGGGATCTATTTGGGCCCCTGGTCGTCCGATGGGGTCGAGTGAGGTATCAAAGTGAAGCATTCGTAAAGGGGCATCCGCCTGGACTAGTATGATGTGGAACTGACGTAATTCTGCGCATGCGCGGTGGCCAAAGGCTATGAAAATAGACGTTTTGGAGCTAGGGGAGCCACTAATGATCCATTGCAGTTGTATGAGATATCAATGTGAAGCCTATGTGAAGGGGCATCTGATGGGTTGGGTGTGCGGTAGGAATATCATTCTGCGCATGCGCAGACGCAATGCGGGGCTCTCGTCCAATCAGAAGCGAGTATTTCAAATCCGTCACAGAGCTCTCAACCAATCAGAAGCGAGTATTTTGACCCGGTGCATTATGGGACATATCCAAGATGGCGGCACGTGTGTTCAAGATGGCGGCACATCCGGTGTCGAAAACTGGCCATTTCGTCGGGATGTGGTCACCTAGTGTCGAAAACTGGACCCTGTATGGGTCCCGCTAGACGTTTTGGGATCTAGAGGAGCCACTCATGGGCCGATGGAGTTGTATGAGGTATCAAAGTGAAGCTTATGTGAAGGGGCCTTTGACTGGACTAGTGTCTCGGCCGTTGTCACCATTCTGCGCATGCGCAAACAGGGAATTGTGGGAAAAGGGTATGGAAATAGACGTTTTGGGGTCGGGGTGGGTCACTATTGGTCCGATGGAGTCGTATGAGGTATCAATGTGAAGCACACGTGAGGGGGCATTTGACTGGACTAGTGGCTCGGGCGTTGTTACCATTCTGCGCATGCGCAGATATGGAATTGTGAGCAACGCCCGCGAACGCCAAGCTCAACGCTTCAACGCCCTGGTGAATTAGCCCAAAAGCTCTGATTTTCATGGAATTGTCATTAATATATTGGAAATGCAGTGACGCCCGTCAACGCTCGTAGTTACGCCTTAACGCTCTAGCATAGCGCCTTGACGCCATGGTATAGACCGGAGAGAGAAAACAACAACAACAAGGATGACACATGAGAGAACAACAACAACAACAACAAGTTTTTTTTTTCATATAGTTTATTTTCCCCTCCATCATAACATACCCACGCTGGGGGAGCCGCGTTGGGTATGTTTACAATTCAAGAAAGACTCTTGTCCAATCAGAGACCGCCATTTGGTCCTGCCATATTCGTTCTTGCCCGTTGGATGTATTCTCGGCTGCACTTGTCCAATCAGAATCCGTCCTTAAGAAAACTCCATCTTCGACCCTGTTCGCTCTCAGCCGTTTGTTCTAATCGGCGTCGGTCAGGCCTGGATATTCGTTGGGCAGCATATCCTGAAACAGTTGGTTGCGCATTCTTATCGCATTTTTCAGGGCCTCGGTGGGTGATAAACCCATATCCTCTTCCAAGTGACGCTTGGTCTTCATGATGGATCTGTGCGTGGGGTCCCCTTTCATTTCAAGCGGTAGTAAGGTATACTCTTCATAGATCGCCATGGCTGTTTTCCTGATGCGGGGCCGCATTTCGGTGTACGCCTGTTGTAAATTATCCTGTCCCGCGTCCTCGATCGCTTCAGCGTGAGTATTGATAGCTGCTGTCACAATACGATCCCAGAAGGTAGGTTCTGCCTCACTTTCCTGGGATGGGGGCTGACTATCTGAGGTCAAGCTCTCCATATTAGTAGATAGACTGTCAGCAATCTTGGATTCGGTATCAGTCGATGCACTCTCATCAATCTCTGTATCAGCATCTGCCTCAACGGGCTCCTCGGCGTCTTCAGTCCCATGTATATTTTTCTGGTGTCGCATCATATCGTAATGTCTGGTGAACGTGCGTTCACATTCAGAACAAGTATAAGCCATGTTGACGGTTGAACGGCGACTGTGGGTGTTTTGGGAATACACTCGCTTTCATAGACAGTAACGCCCACCAACGCCCACTGTTACGCCTTAACGCCCTATATATACGCCTTAACGCTCGTCTCAACGCTTTAACACACTTTCTTAACGCTTTAACGGCGTTTAATGGTGCGTTCAAACAAATGTTGCTTTTGTCCTATTGCTCTGACATACGCCGCTTTCCAGTTCATGCCCGAGGTTTTCACCATCGACGCTGTTCTTTCGATTTCCATATGGACTGGTTCCATGTCCAACAATTTCATATGGGTCACGAGGTCGACATACTGCTGACGTAAAGCCCGTCGTAGTCTGGGTGCCAATCTGTTATGGGCTAAAATTGCAGGTTCTTTTTTCGAATATCCTTTGTGTTGAAACTTGCTTTCTGTGGCCCTCAACGTCTCGCCCAGCTCGGCGTCCATACTTTCTTTGAACAAATCCTTCCATAGCCTCGAGTTCACATTATGTTCATTCCCTTGTACGGGTACGGGTTGGGCCTTCACGATTGGGTGATATTCCGGGACTGATGGTATGAAGCGGACCCGCTGTATGGGAGTGGGCTGCTGCTGCTCTGCCAGGAGTGGACTCGGCGGATGGTGTAGGGGTATATGCCGTTGTGGTGATTCCTCGCCGGGTAACAGGTGGGTCGTCAGCCGACGATCTTCGGGGATATGGGCCTTTAAATCTACGAACAGGTAGCCGTACGGACGACTTGTCGCCCCCTGAAACGCCTGCATGAAATGGTCGATGTTCTGAGGATAAATTCGACTACCAAACACACGGATTTGTGCTCTGTCGATGGGATTGGAGAACAAAACAAAGTATTGGCAGTTCAAGGCAATATCTCTGGACGCCTTCCCTTGAGGAAAGAGATTCTGGGTCAAATAGATGACGAACAGATTCCGATGATGAGATCCTTTAGTAAACAAGTCGGCGACGTGTGAATTGTCCTTGGCCGCACTCATCAGATCATCTAGCACTACCACGTTGGTCTGCTCGGGGTCAAAGTAATATGGTTCTTTTATGTCGTGGGGAATACCTGGGACGAAGCTCACATTCTGTAACCTTGTAGTTTCGTAGGCGGGCTGCCATTGGCTATAACACCAAATCACACGTGTCGGAGCTGGGGTTGCCACACCTGCCTCTAAGAACTTCATCACCCAGGACGTCTTTCCACATGCCGTAGGGCCGCTCACCGTCATCGTATAGGGATGCTCTACTGTTCTTGTTGGACCTATAGAGGGACTCGGCGGTGTCTCTTGGTTGTGTTTGCATCGAATGTGCCTGAGCATGCTATCGCGACGAGAGAAGGTTCTCTGACAGAACGTACACGTACACGCCATGTTCATCAGTCGACCAATACAGATGAACTGATGAGGAACACATGTTCATTCCTATATTTACAGACACTACCACCACACACACACACCACCACCAACACCACCAACACCAACACCACCAACACCACCACCAACACCACCACCGGGCGTTGACGGGCGTCAACGCCCGGTGGTGGTGGTAGCCCCCGTATGGCAGAGCTCTTGGATCGGAGCTCTCGGAGCTCAAAACTTGTGGAGATCAAAGCCCGGAAATAACGTCATCGTTGGCATGCGCGTGTACCTATGGTGCACCCTAGACGTTATTTCCGGGCTTTGATCGCCACAAGCTTTGAGCTCCGAGAGCTCCGATCCAAGAGCTCTGCCATACGGGGGCTACCACGGGGGCTACCACTGGTGTGTGTGTGTGGTGGTGCTAGTGTCTGTAAATATAGGAATGAACATGTGTCCCTCATCAGTTCATCTGTATTGGTCGACTGATGAACATGTCGTGTACGTGTACGTTCTGTCAGAGAACCTTCTCTCGTCGCGATAGCATGCTCAGGCACATTCGATGCAAACACAACCAAGAGACACCGCCGAGTCCCTCTATAGGTCCAACAAGAGCAGTAGAGCATCACTATACGATGACGGTGAGCGGCCCTACGGCATGTGGAAAGACGTCCTGGGTGATGAAGTTCTTAGAGGCAGGTGTGGCAACCTCAGCTCCGACACGTGTGATTTGGTGTTATAGCCAATGGCAGCCCGCCTACGAAACTACAAGGTTACAAAATGTGAGCTTCGTCCCAGGTATTCCCCACGACATAAACGAACCATATTACTTTGACCCCGAGCAGACCAACGTGGTAGTGCTAGATGATCTGATGAGTGCGGCCAAGGACAATTCACACGTCGCCGACTTGTTTACTAAAGGATCTCATCATCGGAATCTGTCCGTCATCTATTTGACCCAGAATCTCTTTCCTCAAGGGAAGGCGTCCAGAGATATTGCCTTGAACTGCCAATACTTTGTTTTGTTCTCCAATCCCATCGACAGAGCACAAATCCGTGTGTTTGGTAGTCGAATTTATCCTCAGAACATCGACCATTTCATGCAGGCGTTTCAGGGGGCGACAAGTCGTCCGTACGGCTACCTGTTCGTAGATTTAAAGGCCCATACCCCCGAAGATCGTCGGCTGACGACCCACCTGTTACCCGGCGAGGAATCACCACAACGGCATATACCCCTACACCATCCGCCGAGTCCACTCCTGGCAGAGCAGCAGCAGCAGCCCACTCCCATACAGCGGGTCCGTTTCATACCATCAGTCCCGGAATATCACCCAATCGTGAAGGCCCAACCCGTACCCGTACAAGGGAATGAACATAATGTGAACTCGAGGCTATGGAAGGATTTGTTCAAAGAAAGTATGGACGCCGAGCTGGGCGAGACGTTGAGGGCCACAAAAAAACAAGTTTCAACACAAAGGATATTCGAAAAAAGAAGCTGCAATTTTAGCCCATAACAGATTGGCACCCAGACTACGACGGGCTTTACGTCAGCAGTATGTCGACCTCGTGACCCATATGAAATTGCTGGACAAGGACCAGTCCATATGGAAATCGAAAGAACAGCGTCGATGGTGAAAACCTCGGGCATGAACTGGAAAGCGGCGTATGTCAGAGCAATAGGACAAAAGCAACATTTGTTTGAACGCATCATTAAACGCCGTTAAAGCGTTAAGAAAGTGTGTTAAAGCGTTGAGACGAGCGTTAAGGCGTATATATAGGGCGTTAAGGCGTAACAGTGGGCGTTGGTGGGCGTTACTGTCTATGAAAGCGAGTGTATTCCCAAAACACCCACAGTCGCCGTTCAACCGTCAACATGGCTTATACTTGTTCTGAGTGTGAACGCACGTTCACCAGACATTACGATATGATGCGACACCAGAAAAATATACATATACATTGAAGGCGCCGAGGAGCCCGTTGAGGCAGATGCTGATACAGAGATTGATGAGAGTGCATCGACTGATACCGAATCCAAGATTGCTGACAGTCTATCTACTGATATGGAGAGCTTGACCTCAGATAGTCAGCCCCCATCCCAGGAAAGTGAGGCAGAACCTACCTTCTGGGATCGTATTGTGACAGCAGCTATCAATACTCACGCTGAAGCGATCGAGGACGCGGGACAGGATAACTTACAACAGGCGTACACCGAAATGCGGCCCCGCATCAGAAAAACAGCCATGGCGATCTATGAAGAGTATACCTTACTACCGCTTGAAATGAAAGGGGACCCCACGCACAGATCCATCATGAAGACCAAGCGTCACTTGGAAGAGGATATGGGTTTACCACCCACCGAGGCCCTGGAAAATGCGATAAGAATGCGCAAACAACTGTTTCAGGATATGCTGCCCAACGAATATCCAGGCCTGACCCACGCCGATTAGAACAAACGGCTGAGGGCGAACAGGGTCGAAGATGGAGTTTTCTTAAGGACGGATTCTGATTGGACAAGTGCAGCCGAGATTACATCTAACGGGCAAGAACGAATATGGCAGGACCAAATGGCGGTCTCTGATTGGACAAGAGTCTTTCTTGAATTGTAAACATACCCAACGCGGCTCCCCCAGCGTGGGTATGTTATGATGGAGGGGAAAATAAACTATATGAAAAAAAACTTGTTGTTGTTGTTGTTCTCTCATGTGTCATCCTTGTTGTTGTTGTTTTCTCTCTCCGGTCTATATCATGGCGTCAAGGCGCTATGCTAGAGCGTTAAGGCGTAACTACGGGCGTTGACGGGCGTCACTGCATTTCCAATATATTAATGACAATTCCATGAAAATCAGAGCTTTTGGTCTAATTCACCAGGGCGTTGAAGCGTTGAGCTTGGCGTTGGCGGGCGTTGCTCACAATTCCATATCTGC
>JAVTVY010044177.1:0-20402 GCA_036873755.1 Hanleya hanleyi | reverse complement strand
CCTGCGGTATCTGTTCCAGGATTTAGCAACTTTCTTTGCCCTCATCGAACAGAAAGACGCCGACAAGTTTGACTGTTTGAAATGTGACATCCTGTGCGGACCTAACATTATATTCCAACGGTACCCTGAAAAGAGCTCACCAATACATTCGAGGGGGAAAGCTGTGTGAGATGGGAGAGCGAGTTTCACCCGAAGCAACTCCGTCAGTCCGAATTGCACACCTATCTACACGCCCATGACCGGCTGCTGAATAACTGGACCACCGTCACCATGACCGACATCATACGCACTGTTCAGACGGGAGACCTCTACGGATTCGTAGAGTGTGATCTTCACGTCCCTGACCACCTGAAAGCGAAGTTCGCCGAATGACCAGTAAAAGCGTACGACTACGCCCAGAGCAAAGGCTGCTTTCCATATATCTACATGACCCACCTGGACCATCTGGACGAGACTCAACTCCCACCCAAACGGCCTTCTACAACGAGCTCAAAGGAGAAGCGTTATCTGACACCCTCTATACAGAACTCCAACAGGGGTGGGTCCGTGAAGGCATGCAAACTCTCTGAGATTTCCTCGTCTATTACAACAATCGGGAAGTCGTTCCGCCTCACCCTGCGGTATCTGTTCCAGGATTTAGCAACTTTCTTTGCCCTCATCGAACAGAAAGACGCCGACAAGTTTGACTGTTTGAAATGTGACATCCTGTGCGGACCTAACATTATATTCCAACGGTACCCTGAAAAGAGCTGACCAATACATCCGAGGGGGCAAGCTGTGTGAGATGGGAGAGTGAGTTTCACCCGAAGCAACTCCGTCAGTCCGAAGTGTACACCTTTCTACACGCCCATGACCGGCTGCTGAATAACTGGACCACCGTCACCATGACCGACATCCTACGCACTGTTCAGACGGGAGACCTCTACGGATTCGTAGAGTGCGATCTTCACGTCCCTGACCACCTGAAAGCGAAGTTCGCCGAATGACCGGTAAAAGCGTACGACTACGCCCAGAGCAAAGGCTGCTTTCCATATACCTACCTGCGGTATCTGTTTCAGGAGTTACCAACTTTCTTTGCCCTCATCGAACAGAAAGACGCCGACAAGTTTGACTGTTTGAAACGTGACATCGTGGGCGGACCTCGGCCTGGGAGTATTCGTCATACATCTGCACGATAGTGAGTAGGGTCCGCCCCAGGCAAGGTGGTAGAGGTAAAACAGGCAGTACTCTCCGCATACGCTACTGCTCAGGCAGCTCTTGACTATTCCAATACCACGCCTATTTGCCTTCGTCAGTGAAGGCCATCAGGTCGGAATGGATGGGTGGCAGGCCGTACGGGTCAAAGTATTCGCGCTGGTCTTCTGTCAAGTACACTTGGCCGGGTCGTATGCGGCAGGATACACAAGGTCTAGCGGGAACACGTCTTGGGCTTTGAAACAGGCGTGGATCCACCAGAGCCACCGACCAGTCCACCCAATGGAGGACCTAGCACAGAGGCAGCCAACGGTGCTAAGATGACTCCGAGAAACCCGCCCTTCTATAAGATCTTTTTCTTTTGTGTTAGGAGACTCGCTTCATGTTGGGTGGGGCAGTCTTCAGTATCCGGGGGGTCGGACCATGCTTCTGTACTCGAGGAAACATCTTGCTCAACTAAGGGTACAAACCACAACCCTACCTTTTTTATTAGGAGGGAGCCACTTGGGTGTGTTTACATCATATTATTTTTTGCATGTACACGTGGTGGGGTTTCTTCAGAAAAGATACCAGTCCGTAGTCGAAGGTGATCGGGATGCCCTTCTTCAGGTCGGAGAGCATATACCCGTATTGAGGGGTTCGTAGTACATCTGTCTCGCCAGATGCCGCAGTTGAGTGGTGTCTACCACCAGATAGTGGGCATTCAAGCTGATGTTCCGATGTTTTTTGTTTTTACTGAACAGATTCTGCACAATGTAGATGATGCTGAGCGGCCGATGATGATTGCCTTTGGTAAAGTGCTGGGTGACTCGAGCATCGGTCTCCGCCATGAGCTCATCGACGAACACCAAAGTGTCCGGTTCCAAGTCGACCAGGTTGAGTAGGCCTTCCACGAACATGATGTTGGACATTGTTGCATACGCCGCCTGCCTTTTTCCGGCTATCGGCGTATTGAAATTAAGAATCGGCGTATTGAGTTTCTGGACGAATTGTGTCTTGTCTGGGCCCGTCGGCCCCGCAGCGAGGCAGGTGAAGGGGTGTTGCCACCGGGGGTCCCTGATTGGAGGTGTATCCGCTGTTGTGGTAACCCGCTCTTGTAATTTGGTACCAGTAAACCGGGATCGTCGAGCTATGGTATCGTTGTCGACACGTTCGATGTTCACTGCGGGTGGTCGCATACGACGAGTCTTTCAGTGTAGTGGACGCTGCAGTAATTGGTGTAGGGCTCAATGTTGACCTGGACTCTGTAATGGGGGTGGTGGTCGCTGGAGTCGGGTGAGGTTTGGCTGGTGCAGAGGAGGGCTGTAGATTAGGCGTGACTGGCACTCCCGGCTGGTGGCTGTGCCCTAGGTGGGGTGAGTAGAGTCCTGGGATATGCTCCGTCGTAAAACACACCTCCGTACAAGATGCCCTGCAGGCTAAGCAATGTCACTACGAAACTCACTTGTGCTTTGCGCGTTTGGGATGCCGGCTGTACTTCATCCATAGCACTGTTGTCTTGGTCGAGCGTGGAATATTAACGATAACAGCGGTGGTTCCTGGTTTTATAGCCGTTTCACCTGATTGACCGCGACTCAGGAATTGAACGAACTGGGCCAGCCTTGCCATTTCACGAAGTGCCCGTCTTGCCTCGTCGTCTCTCGGTTTTCTGGATGCGTTACACAGTGTAGTAGTCTTGGACTGTTTTCACCACGGGCTGTAACTCTTGTTCGTTAAACGTCCCTTGCAAGGGCTCCCATTGAAGATCTTCCAGTTCATACACCTGCGGTTGTCGGGGTACCAGGCGTTTAATCACACAAATGCTCTTTTGGGGGGACAACGATGTACCCGCCGTGTATTCTTAGCCGTAAAGTGCTTGTACATGCGGCCTTTAAATGCTCTGTTGAAACTTTCGACAACCGAGACCTTGGTCTCGTTGTACGCGTGAACGAAGAACACCATCTGGGCTTCCAGAAACTGTTGGAATGATCTGTTGAGGAATTCCATGCATTCATCGGTTTGCAAATACAAAGGTTTGTGACCCGTCTTGACGATGCCCTTGAACGCATCTACGAGATTCTCCTCCGTTTTCGTCCGGATAGGCACGATCCGGTATCTGGCTCTGGAACAGAGAACCCGTTAGAAAATATATATTGCAAAATCCTAACCCCTCGACCATGTGGGCATGTAAGGATATGTAAAATCGCGGTCATAGTAACTAAATGTCCAGTACCAGGCTTAAAGGAAAAAAAAACAATTAGCATGACCCACGCATATTTCGACAGGTTATCGATGCACGTCAAGATATACTGATTCCCATCGTTGCGGCGAAGACGCTCATATCGACCGCGCCGGGCAGCTCGATATAAGGTATAGGTGTCTTGTTGTTTGAACCAATATCGGACTTGCGATAGACGAATGCCGTGAGGTTTAGCGGCTCTTAGAGGGCAAACGATGCACTATATGCAGCCGGACCGTCGGGACTGTAATACAACGTGTCCAGCAGTTCTCACGATCTATGGCGTCGTCGTCCCCCGATGGTGGACTACGGGTGTAAAGTTTCGCCAGGATATCTTTGTAGGTCAAGGAGGTGAGTATCGGATAGTCTCTTACCCTTACGCGTTCATAATTTGCTCATTGGGTTCTGCCGTCGCGTCACCCAGGGCACGAGCCAAGACCAACTGAACGACTGATCGCTCGTCTGGTGTAAACAGCTGGACCACAATAGGTGCCACTTTCTCAAGACCGTCCACAGATCGGAGTTTAGGGTGAAGATTTTGGTGGAATCCTGGTAACGTCCCACACGTGCGAAGAACGGTCCACGGTGTACGTAGATGGCGTTTTTCTATGTGGATCATGAGGTTTCCATCGAGCTCAGCGCTAAATACCCGTTAAAATTTGGCCCAGTCGTCACGGTGTAGGGTAACCGTTTTTTTATGTTGACTCCCGGTCTTCCACATTGGTGACTTTATCCTCATAGATGTGTAACCCGACCTCGGGTGTAAGGGGAAGGAGCGCTCGTAGAACTCGTTACATGGAGGAGCAACGTGATGACATACACTTTCGTTGACCCCCGAATTTATATCCATCAGTCCCAGAAAGCATGTTCAAACAGCGTAGCCCAGAGTGTATGGTCCGTATGACTCGGATGTGCCCTTTTGATCCGGATGTGACCTTTGACCCCCGGACGTGACGTTGCTGGAAATTATCGGTGAGATATCATTTTCACACATTGAAGTAACTGAAGGACCTTTGGGGTAGCCCAGTACCCTTACCCAGTAATGAAAAAAAATTGCAGATTTTTTTCTGACCATTAACACGCGTAATATGGGATCAAAGTTGGCCATTCTCATAATCCGCATTCTGGCTGATGACGTCACGGCAGGAACCGGTTTGACATGTTTGAAGTCAAAATGGCGGATCACGGGCAAAACGAAAGCAGCTCGAGCTCCGATTCAGACAGCGATTATAGCTTCGATAGCTACTCCGATGGAAATATTTTTTACACAGAAGAAGGATCAGATGTGGAAGCAAGCAACTATGTCGAAAACAATACAGGAACAGGAATTGTACCTTATCAATTCGAGCCTGTTGACGAGTCGACGTCGGACACCGACACGCAATCGGAGATGAACACCGAGGTTACGGTATATGATTTTAAATTCTAAATAATATTCACCCGAGATCTATTCCGCTAATAACTGCAGATCTTTCTTTTTTGGCGTAGATGTAGCCAATCTCGTGAAACTGAAGTCTGGTATATTGATATCCTCCTCGTCGAACTCGCTCATGAATCCGCTTCGGTTTTCTGCTCCCGAGTGGAACACCGACCAATTCGCTAAAGCGAGGAGAGCGTGGGCAGCAAACGTCCGCCCGGAGACAGCAGTCGTCGAGGCGGGCATATAGGCCGGCGCTGTTCCGTGTCCGTCATCAACGGCCGATGGCGAAGCCGTGAGCCCAGGCCGAATCGAATTTGGAGCAGTTTCATTCTCCTTATTTCCTCTGCCTCTTCTATTCAGTGGCTTGATGGTTGGTATGGCTGTGGCTTTTAACTTTGGAACGTATCCAGGCTCGATAGCGACGCTGCTCAGCTCTTCAAATGCGGCCTCCCGATCAAAGTGTGCAGAGCAGCAGATTGTTGTGTACTTCGCGGGCCCGGTCGTCCATGCTCTCGTAGTCTTCACAAACTTCATCCAAGTTCAACCTATATTCTCGTCTTTTGGCCACTGGTGGAGACTCACACCACAAGCTGTATTGTTACTACACCCTCCCACGACACACCGTCGCGGCATTTTGAATAAAAAAGCTTTCTAGATGACTTAAAATTGACAAATTTGGATTTTTGCATTTGCATTTGCTGATAGAGCTTGGTGGTACAAGTTTCAGTCCCCTAGCTCAAAGCGTAAGAAAAATATTTAGGGTGGGCCTCAAACAGCTGACCAGATAGGGTCATATCCGACTTCCTCAGGTCAAATTTTTCGTTTTCTATATAAATCTGAACACATATATTTCTCATTGAATATATAGTAAAAACAGGGTGGGGGGGGAGCACAATGCTTTCTTAGAGAATATTAGCGGTATTACAGATAAATTGAGCATTTCTAGCTCTATTTCCAGGAGGGTGTGGGGAGTGGGAGCCAGGGTCGGAAATATTCTTGAAGGTTCATGTATAAAGCATTTTCCATTTACATCCATGCCTTCATGTTGAAAGTCAATACGAACGAATTTTGGGGATACAAGAATTTTGGGGGGTACCACAAGCATAATCTTCTACCACATGTGGACTTTGTGCTCTCCAACCGTTAAATCTATAATGTCAACTTTTTGGTCATGCTTTCCCCTCTATCGAATCGCCAGTAGTACTACGCATAGATGGTTCTGTTGTGTCAGATAGCAGTCTTTTTTTAATTTTTTATCCCAATTTGAGGGACGCTTTTGCTAGGAAATTCAGCCTGTTGTGAAAATTCCATAAATCTCCATGTTGTAGCCCCATAAACGCATGGAAATGAACGTCCTGTACTCCCTTAATCGTGTCAGCTGTCACCCAAGATCTGGTACACTGTTATAAATTACCGTTATTTCACAGTAAATGTATGTAGGAGTTCACAGTACATTTAATCGTAAACACAATAATCTGTAAATTGAACTGTGATATTTCAGTTGACATCAACTGAAATAGGTAAACCGCGCACAAACGTAACATAAAATTCCTGTTTTCTCTGAAAGGAGGTTGATATCTTTGCACACGAAACACCAAGTTTCAGGAAACAGCCGACACCTGCGTTGTAAAATACAACATTCGGAGCACTTTCAGAACACGCACTGGAAGAGACGCGGCGGCTAGCTTTAATTGTTGGACTATAATACGGTTTGGTTTTGGTTCTGGTTTTATCTGACTTGGAGGTGCGCCCAACTTATAAACCGTATATTCGTGTAATAATTTCACAGATTCCTTCGTGATTATTTTCGAAACTTGTGGTCACCGCATTTGTAAACACGAAGAGCTGAAATATCGGCCTTCCAGTGACCTACGTTTCCGCGGACACGATAAATGTAGACAACGGTGCCAAGACGATCATATCGACCGCGCCGGGCAGCTCGATATAAGGTATAGGTGTCTTGTTGTTTGAACCAATATCGGACTTGCGATAGACGAATGCCGTGAGGTTTAGCGGCTCTTAGAGGGCAAACGATGCACTATATGCAGCCGGACCGTCGGGACTGTAATACAACGTGTCCAGCAGTTCTCACGATCTATGGCGTCGTCGTCCCCCGATGGTGGACTACGGGTGTAAAGTTTCGCCAGGATATCTTTGTAGGTCAAGGAGGTGAGTATCGGATAGTCTCTTACCCTTACGCGTTCATAATTTGCTCATTGGGTTCTGCCGTCGCGTCACCCAGGGCACGAGCCAAGACCAACTGAACGACTGATCGCTCGTCTGGTGTAAACAGCTGGACCACAATAGGTGCCACTTTCTCAAGACCGTCCACAGATCGGAGTTTAGGGTGAAGATTTTGGTGGAATCCTGGTAACGTCCCACACGTGCGAAGAACGGTCCACGGTGTACGTAGATGGCGTTTTTCTATGTGGATCATGAGGTTTCCATCGAGCTCAGCGCTCAATACCCGTTAAAATTTGGCCCAGCCGTCACGGTGTAGGGTAACCGTTTTTTTATGTTGACTCCCGGTCTTCCACATTGGTGACTTTATCCTCATAGATGTGTAACCCGACCTCGGGTGTAAGGGGAAGGAGCGCTCGTAGAACTCGTTACATGGAGGAGCAACGTGATGACATACACTTTCGTTGACCCCCGAATTTATATCCATCAGTCCCAGAAAGCATGTTCAAACAGCGTAGCCCAGAGTGTATGGTCCGTATGACTCGGATGTGCCCTTTTGATCCGGATGTGACCTTTGACCCCCGGACGTGACGTTGCTGGAAATTATCGGTGAGATATCATTTTCACACATTGAAGTAACTGAAGGACCTTTGGGGTAGCCCAGTACCCTTACCCAGTAATGAAAAAAAATTGCAGATTTTTTTCTGACCATTAACATGCGTAATATGGGATCAAAGTTGGCCATTCTCCGCATTCTGGCTGATGACGTCACGGCAGGAACCGGTTTGACATGTTTGAAGTCAAAATGGCGGATCACAGGCAAAACGAAAGCAGCTCGAGCTCAGATTCAGACGGCGATTATAGCTTCGATAGCTACTCCGATGGAAATATTTTTGACACAGAAGAAGGATCAGATGTGGAAGCAAGCAACTATGTCGAAAACAATACAGGAACTGCTATAATTTTTTCAAGAATTTTAGACATATATTACGGTATATGATTTAAAATTCAAAATAATATTCATCCGAGATCTATTCCGCTTTGTAATTGCAGATCTTTCTTTTTTTGGCGTAGATGTAGCCAATCTCGTGAAGCTGAAGTCTGGTATATTAATATCCTCCTCGTCGAACTCGCTCATGAATCCGCTTCGGTTTTCTGCTCCTGAGTGGAACACCGACGAATTCGCTAAGGCGAGGAGAGCGTGGGTAGCAAACCTCCGCCCGTAGACGGCAGTCGTCGAGGCGGGCATATAGGCCGGCGCTGTTGCGTGTCCATCACCAACGGCCGAAGGCGAAGTCGTGAGTCCAGGCCGAATCAAATTTGGAGCAGTTTCATTCTCCTTATTTCCTCTGCCTCTTCTATTCAGTGGCTTGATGGTTGGTATGGCTGTGGCTTTTGCCGTTGGAACGTATCCAAGCTCGATAGGACGCTACTCAGCTCTTCAAATGCGGCCTCCCGATCAAAGTGTGCAGAGCAGATTGTTGTGTACTTTGCGGGCCCGGTCGTCCATGCTCTCGTTCTACCTATATTCTCGTCTTTTGTCCCATTGGTGGAGACTCTCATCACAAGCTGTAGTGTTACTACACCCTCCCACGACACACCGTTGTGGCATTTTGAATAAAAAAGCTTTCTAGATGACTTAAAATTGACAAATTTGGATTTTTTTTGATTTTTTTTTGCATTTGCATTTGCTGATAGAGCTTGGTGGTAAGTTTCAGTCCCCTAGCTCAAAGCGTAAGAAAAATATTTAGGGTGGGCCTCAAACAGCCCAGGCCAGATAGGGTTATATCCGACTTCCTCAGGTCAAATTTTTTCGTTTTTCTATATAAATCTGAACACATATATTTCTCATTGAATATATAGTAAAAACAGGGTGGGGGGAGCACAATGCTTTCTTAGAGAATATTAGCGGTATTACAGATAAATTGAGCATTTCTAGCTCTATTTCCAGGAGGGTGTGGGGAGTGGGAGCCAGGGTCGGAAATATTCTTGAAGGTTCATGTATAAAGCATTTTCCATTTACATCCATGCCTTCATGTTGAAAGTCAATACGAACGAATTTTGGGGATACAAGAATTTTGGGGGGTACCACAAGCATAATCTTCTACCACATGTGGACTTTGTGCTCTCCAACCGTTAAATCTATAATGTCAACTTTTTGGTCATGCTTTCCCCTCTATCGAATCGCCAGTAGTACTACGCATAGATGGTTCTGTTGTGTCAGATAGCAGTCTTTTTTTAATTTTTTATCCCAATTTGAGGGACGCTTTTGCTAGGAAATTCAGCCTGTTGTGAAAATTCCATAAATCTCCATGTTGTAGCCCCATAAACGCATGGAAATGAACGTCCTGTACTCCCTTAATCGTGTCAGCTGTCACCCAGGATCTGGTACACTGTTATAAATTACCGTTATTTCACAGTAAATGTATGTAGGAGTTCACAGTACATTTAATCGTAAACACAATAATCTGTAAATTGAACTGTGATATTTCAGTTGACATCAACTGAAATAGGTAAACCGCGCACAAACGTAACATAAAATTCCTGTTTTCTCTGAAAGGAGGTTGATATCTTTGCACACGAAACACCAAGTTTCAGGAAACAGCCGACACCTGCGTTGTAAAATACAATATTCGGAGCACTTTCAGAACACGCACTGGAAGAGACGCGGCGGCTAGCTTTAATTGTTGGACTATAATACGGTTTGGTTTTGGTTCTGGTTTTATCTGACTTGGAGGTGCGCCCAACTTATAAACCGTATATTCGTGTAATAATTTCACAGATTCCTTCGTGATTATTTTCGAAACTTGTGGTCACCGCATTTGTAAACACGAAGAGCTGAAATATCGGCCTTCCAGTGACCTACGTTTCCGCGGACACGATAAATGTAGACAACGGTGCCACATAATTATACAGTTTAAAGGATGTTAAAGAAAACAGTAATTGTAAATTACAGTGCAGCCTAGTTTACAGTTGAATGCCTGTCAATAAACGGTAATTATAAAATACGGTGCAACATTTTACAGTTTAAAGCCTGTTAAAAAGCGGTAATTGTAAAATACGGTGCAACATAATTTTACAGTTGAATGTACTGGCACCTTTTCTGCCAGTACATTTAACTGTGAATTTACGGTGTGATTTATAACAGTGTATTGTTGATGTGATTGTGTGTACTTCATAATTTCAGAACCGATACCTTATTATTTTTTTTCAAGAAGTAAGCTAGATCACGGTTTACATAATGTATTCAACAATCGCAATCTAACAATGAGACGGCTGGCACATCAGTGTATAAAGTGCATATTCTCTCTCATTGACCTACTTTGTGGATTGTATATAAAGGTTACCGCGCATGCGCAGTACGTATTTCCGGTCCGTCAATGTTACTGATTTATACATTCTATTTCAACAAGTCGGAGCTTGCCTGTGGATTTCCGTGACGTCATCAATTCGGGGACACGCAAGTCTCAAAGTGTTTAGGCGACGGCGGATACGTCATCAAAATGTGTGTAGGGTAGTGAATGTATTGGGAGTTATACGGTATACGTACACCCTATATTATTAGTTGGCTACGCCGTATAGACCTTGATGACCATGGGGGTCAGTAACACAGTAATAGGAAGAGTAACACAACAGAAATTGCTGGTTTTTCCTGATAGGAATTTCTGAATTTTGTATATCACAAAAGAAATTGGCTTTCATCTGACCGGAAGTGACCTTTGACACCGTTCCAATAATGTTTGTGTTGGTCATAAGGTCATTATGATTCAATTTACACATTCTCTACTACTTCTGTGAACCGCTGAACAGTGTTGTCGAGAAATAAAAATTTAACTTTTTATTCGTTGACCGCTTAAAGGGATGAACCCTTGAAACATGTATGTTGTAAATGAAAGAATGGTTCCATCACTGTTCAAGAGTATTTTTATATATTTTTCCGATTTTTTTTAACCGAATAAAACGCATTTAATGTATGTGTTCGTACGGTGGTCTGTTACGACCATTCCATTTCCTATTCTTTCGATTATTGCAGATACCCCCGAAACACTGATCGTTATGCTCGCTCAGTATGGAAGTAGACATCGATAGGAAAGTATTTTGAAGATTTAACATCATTGCTTTTTTAATGGTTAACAACAATGTTCACAGATTTACATAATTGGACTTAGAAAAGCAACTGGACCAAAAATATTTGTTTGCCATTTCACCAACATTTGTCTGTACGCAACTTCTTTAACAATGGTGTGAAAGGTCTTCAACTACAACCTGTCCACAGGTACATATAGCAAAAATGTCAAATATATACTTGAGAGCGCCCCGTTACGTTATCGGCGAATTAGCAAAGTTGGTTCCTCTCAGACATGCAGATTTGTTACTATATCGATGTCTAATCCATATTCTAGTGTGCATAGCAGTATATTTGGCTGAAGAAAAGTTATAACATCGAGAAATCTGAAAAAAAAGGAATGAGGAATGGCACTCACGGGCCACCATAGTAGTATATAGCCGTGATTACAGAGCTTATTTTGCCGGGGGAGGTAACTCTGTTTGCACTTTTTTGATTTTTGACAAATTTCGGGTTATCTCCCTTGATTCGAACATTTGCATGTTTTCACAGAATAAATAAATAAATAAATAAATTAATTAATTAATTAATTTTAATTAATCAATCAATAAATAAATTAATTAATAAATAAATAAATAAATAAATAAATAAATAAATAAATAAATAAATAAATAAATAAATAAATAAATAAAAAAAAAGAATAAAAAAAAAAGAGTGAAACTCTATACAACGAACCCGGGTCCTCTTTATCCAGAGGCAGACACGTTATCCACTACTCCACGAGTCCTATCGTATATTCCAACGTTAAAAATATCAATATATAAATCTTCGGCACATACTGGTGCACTGGTCAATGTTGAATCTAATGGGAAACTTACTTCTATACATTTGCGGTATGGTTGTTCGGATTTATTTTACTCGTCTCGTCATGTAGAACATTATGGGAAGTGTTGCGGAGCGAATCGGTGAAATTTTTGAAAAAAGTCACCGAGGTCTGTATTCGCCTCTTTCACATGTGTCGATCACATGACCTGCTGGGTGAGTTCCGGTCGTTTGGCGTCGTAAGATTTGCATGGAGCACCCTAGTTTTTCGTTGACAGCGTCTGTTGCATATGAGTGAAAATTATAGAAGTTGTCTTGCTTGAAAGCCAATGCACTTCTGAAATATTATCTACCAGAATCAAACTGCAAAACTTCGTTTTAAAAAAAATTCCCATTGACTTCAATGTTATTTTCGCGACCGTCAAATCTCCCGCAGGTTACGTCCCATATGCAGTCGGCCGGAACTCACCCAAAATGTACCACGTGACTGCACTTGTGCATCTCCCGAATATATCACACTTTGTCCACCCTTATGAATGGCACTGAAAGATGTACTCCCCGAGGTGGATGACTTACAACACCCCGAGGTGAAAGAAGGAACTGTGGCTACCCGGAGGCTTACACCTGGCTGCACCCTATTGTTGTACCCCAAACGAGTGGACCTCATCGATAGCGGACTTAGGTGTTGGTGTACGCCTGAACCCAAAGCGCACGTCTCTTTGTCACCGGAAGGATGGACTACCTTGAAACGGGTGTTGTTGGGTGACCTGCACGGTGATAGCATTCACCTGTGTGACGACGTCTACATTTTCTGCGGTCCCTTTTTCGCTCGACTCCTCTGTCTGAACGACGGTGGTTTTACCATGGACCCCGATCTATGGACGGATTTGGAAGAAGTAGTCCCCATTGTCGATAAGGAACTATCTCTATAGGAGCCACATAACCAATCAAAATAGTACGTATCACGGACTACACCCGTAGAGCTACATCTAGGCGCGCATGTGTGACATGGTCTATAAAACACGTCCCTCTGGATCCCACACCTTCATTTCTACGGTTGCAGAGCCATGACGGAGATCCAGCCCTACGCGACTCGCATTTTACAGCATGCCACCTTGGTTAATTCACTCACGGGTTACCGAGCAGTGGTCCGGTCCATGTTTGCAGATGGCGACGACAACGAGGGGCGACGCCAGATCCTGAACGAGTTGACAGAAGCGGTCCTCGACAGAGTGCTCTCGATGGAGAGGTGTGCCATCACTCACCACTACTGGACTATGGCAGCCATCCTTGATGCTCGGGTTATGGACCACGAGCGCTCACACCGGAACCAGCGACGGCTGGTTGGCCTCACACTAGTCTGTGCCCTATTGACCCTGGCGGTGTGACATTGACAGTGGTACCTCACCATAAATACGAGGGTCAGACAGAGTGTGTGTCATTCACCGTTCGTCATTGGGTCAAGCATGTCACCAGTCCTACGAGCCATCCTTCCCCTTACACCCCGGGTGGGGTTACACGTCTATGCAGATAAAGTCACCCTCGTGGAAGACCGTGGAGATGTTTGCTGGTCGCCCGCTGAGACCGTACCGAATACGGTTACGCTACACCGTGACGGCTGGACCATTTAAACGGGTGTTGAGCGGCGAGCTCGACGGACACCTCATCCACATAGACAATGCCATCTACGTATACCGTGGACCCTTCTTCCCACGCCTGGGCCGCTACCACGATCCTACGCGAGGCTTCACCCTAGACCCCGATCTGTGGACAGCCTTCGAGAAAGTGGTGCCTATCGTGGACCAGCTGTTTACACCGGACGAGCGGTCATCAGACGAGTTGGAGTGGGCTCGTGCCACACCCCGTGTACAAGCCACGTCGAGCTCCACACCAAGCTCCACACCTACACCAAGAACACCCACTACGTCTGAAAACCCACCGGATTTCATCCCTCACAGTGAACAGACAACGACGACCGACGTTATACCCACCACCATCATCACTCACAGTGAACAGACAACGACGACCGACGTTGTACCCAACACCACCACTCCAGTTCACTCGTACGAAATTTACAAGAGCGGGTTACCACGACAGCGCATACAGCTCGAACCATGGACCCTCGGTGGCAGCATCCCTTCACTTGCGTCATCGCAGGACCGACGGGCTCCAGCAAAATGCACTTCGTCAGGAAGCTCCTTCAACACGCCGACAGCATGATCACCCCACCCATTGCCCGAGTCGTGTGGTGTTACGGAGAATGACAGGAAGCGTATGCAGCAATGCCCCACATCACGTTCGTGGAAGGCCTACCTAACCTGGCCGATTTGGAACCCGACACCTTGGTGGTTCTGGATGATCTCATGGCGGAGACGGATTCGCGGGTCATCCAACTCTTTACCAAAGGCAGCCACCATCGACAGCTCAGCATCATCTACATCGTGCAGAATCTGTTCAGTAAAAACAAAGAACATAGGAACATCAGCTTAAATGCCCACTACCTGGTGGTCTTCAAAAACCCGAGAGATACCACTCAACTGCTGCACCTGGCGAAACAGATGTATCCCGGCCGCACACCGTTTGCGTTGGAAGCCTTTAAAGATGCCACAACCCCTCAGCACGGGTATATGCTCTTCGACCTCAAGCAAGCCACCGCCGACCACCTTCGACTACGGACCGGCATCTTTCCCGGAGAGGCCCACCACGTGTACATGCAAAAATAATGTAAATACACCCACAGTGGCTCCCCCAGCTGGAGTGTGTGTTTGATGATGGGGATAATAAAAAGAATGAATACCACAGCATGGTTGACTGTGTCTCTGTTCTCTGAGGTAGATAAAAAGGGCAGAGTTGTGAGTTCTGGCATTAGTTGTACATGATGTCTGCGCGAGTAAGGAAGCACGCTCCCACGCTCCGTGTATTGAAGACGGCCCCACCCGAGTTGGTCCGAACCATTGTACGCGGTGCGGACCCTGACCTTGTACGCTGTCTGTGCGAGATCGGGTACAACCTGTTAAAAGGCAACGTTCCACTGACTCCGGCTGAGAAGACCAAGTTGGCCAAGCATAAGACAGGTCTCCGAACCTTAGTCCAGAAGCGGGTCCCTCAAACACAAAAGAAAAAGGTGTTACAGAAAGGCGGCTTTCTCGGGGCCATCTTAGCACCGTTGGCCGCTTCCGTGTTGGGTCCAGTATTGGGTGGACTCTTCGGCCGAGAATGAACCACACGAAAAAAATGGTCCTCGTAGAACCACGGTTCTTTCAAAACCTCCAATCGCCCTACCCTGTCCCACCTACGGTGAAGACCATAAACACCCTCGATGGAGAGATGCAACAGATCTTACAGAGACCGGGGTTAAGCGACAGTCAGAAAGTACAACGATACAATGAGACGCTTCAACGGTACATGACGTTCATGGACCAATACAAAACCCTCTCTACCCCACCACCACCACCACCACCACTTGACACACCGCCGCCCTCAGCACCGCTCAAACAGCCGCCATTACCACGGGTAGCACCCACAGCCCCACAGTGGGTGGAAGACGAAGTGCTGAAGAGTGTACCTGCATCGTTCAAGAAACAAGCTGGCCTGGTATTGCAACGGATGAAACAGAATCCTAACATGACTTGGAATGATAAAGGCGAACTACTGGTACAGAATCAGGTGGTTCCCGGCACCCACATGACGGATTTAGTGAATGACCTGATGCGTAAACGCAGGTCGCACACGGATCCCCGAGGATGGGAGATCTTCGCTCAAGGCTTGAAAGACATGCATGTACCACAGGAATTGGTCGGGAACCCCCACCGCTGGGCCTTTATGCAGCGAACCCAGCAAATGCCGAGTGGCCCACTACCTTCTTGGGAATCCGAATGGGAAACGGAGTCACCCCCAAAACACCACCACAACAAGGGGCACCTTCTTTTCAGACCTTTAAAAAACCATCCTTGATCAGGACACCCTACATCTCCAGAGCCGTGACACGTGAACGCGACGAACACGACGCCGGACACAACCGCCCAAGGCCTGGAACACCTATTAAAACCAACAGCAGCAGCAGGACAGCTCAGTCGCCATGTTTTACCTCACCCTACCCAGTAACAGTTCGCTGGATGTGTTTCCTGACAACACATTGGCCAAGTACGTGACCCAGTTACCGCAACCGTTGCATTTGCCTGGGCGCTGGGAATGTGGCCTCGTGGATATCCAATACCCTTACTCGTGGTACAACGTGTGAGCCAATGAAGTGTGGTACGAGGTACCCAAGAAGGAAAAGACACCCGACCCGAAGGCCAATACGATACTCCCAAGGAGTTCATGGGTGAGCTGTCAAGACTGTTGCATTATAAGGCTCTACGGGAGGTCACGAATACTTCAAGACCCATCAAAGCCTATCCCTTCAAGAATCACGTGGACTTCGATTACAACGCACACAACGACAAAGCACAGCTTATCGTCACCGCCAACGCGAGTGTCGTACTGAGTCCTATCCTACAGCAAATGCTGGGTTTCGATCTACGGACGTTCGCTGGTCCCACCGCCCACAAGGCGAGATCCCGATGGATATGAAGTCGGGTATGTACGGACTCTACGTCTACTCGGACGTGGTGGACAACCACATCGTGGGCGATATCAACACACCTCTGTTACGGGTGGTGCCCGTTAAAAAGACGTATGGAGATCAAGTCACCCACAGTTTACCTTACATGTTCTACCTACCCGTACGACAAACCGACATCAACACGATCACGGTGGATATAAGAGATGACACGGGACGACCGGTGGCATTCGAACGCGGGAAAGTGGTGCTGACACTTCATTTTCGACAAGCACGTGCTCCCCACTTTGTATAATGAAGGTGCCTTACGAGTGCGATGCACGCAGCTATATGGACTATTATGCCCAACAGGCCGGCGGTGGCCTTCCGGTATTTAGTGATGCACACATGCAACGAGGACATGGACTGGGGAACATACTCGGGAGCATCGTCAAAACGTTCCTGCCGTTGGTGACGCGTGGGGTGAAAGCAATCGGCACACAAGCGGTACGCAGTGGACTGCAAGTCGCCGGTGATGTCTTGGGGGGGTACGACACCCAAAGAAGCCTTGAAACGGCGGGCCAAAGAAGCAGGAGGCGTCTTGGTGGCCAAAGCACAACGCACCGTAGGGAATAAAAGACCTGCACCACCGAGACCACGCACCAGTCGACTACCGACCCAGCGGCGACGCACATCGAAGACCCAGGATATCTTTTCTTAAAACATGTCCTTGATCCACGCAGAGTCCTGTCCCTCCACCAACAGTGAATTTGATTTGTGGACCGTCCCGCCCACACAGACCAGTGCCGAACAAGGATTATGGGTGGAGCATCTCCCGCTCTCCAGCATCAACGAAACAGGGCCCATCGAGTTCACCATCAGGAATGCGAATACGACCTATGTGGATTTAGCCCATACATACTTGTATGTGAAAGCCAAGATCGTCAATGGAGATGGCTCCAGAATCGTGGACCAAGCAACGGTGGGCCCGACGAATCTCTGGCTGCACTCGATGTTTCAACAGGTGGATATATTTCTCAGCGACAAACTCATCAGTGACTCGACCAACACGTACCCCTATCGAGCCTACATCGAGACGCTGTTGTCGCATGAGCGAGAGGCTAAAAAATCTCAACTGACAGCCGCTTTATTCTACCAGGACAAAGCCCAGCACATGGGCGTAGAGAACGACAATGTGGGATATAACAAACGGAAGGCTTTGACCGCGAACGGCGTCTCGGTGGATATCATGGGTCGACTGCACGCAGACATGTTCATGCAAGACCGGTACCTCTTGAACAAAATCCCCATCAAAATCCAACTGATACGGGCGCCTCCGATCTTCGCCTTGATGGCCACTAACGTAGATGGGTATGCAGCTGACTATAAGATTGTCATCCAAGACGCAGTCCTGTATGTCCGAAAAGTGTACCCTACCCGACGTGTGCAAACCAAAGTGTTCTCTGTGTCTGCTGGAAATATGAGCGCCAACAAAGAAAACCTGTTCCTGGGGGAACTACCCAAGCGATTGATCCTGGCCTGTGTGGAAATACCAGTTTCAGCGGAGCCTACCCAGAGAACCCGTTTGACTTTAAACATTTCGGCATCAATTTTGTGGCCCTGCATGTGGATGGACAACAGGTCCCAGCCACGGCCTTAACACCGAACTTTGGGCGCGCGAATTTCATTCGAGCCTATCAGAGCCTGTTTACAGCCACCGGTCAAATCAACCAGGACGAAGGGAATATGATCAGTCGGGAGGACTACGGGAACGGATACACGTTGTTCTGTTTCGATCTGACCCTCACCTTAGAGAACGACCATCAGCTGGCCCTCGCCAAGCAAGGCAATTTACGGTTGGAAATCCACTTTGCACGAGCCCCCCGGAGCACCGTCAATGTGATCTGCTACGCCGAGTTTGACAACATCATTCAAGTGGACAAAGCGCGCAACGTCCTGTATGACTTCTCCACCTAACATGGATACAGACCAGATAACCACCGTGCTGGAGAATAACCCAGAGACACGTATGGTGTTTCAAGGGGTGTTCGACCGAGATGTGTTCCCATTGGACCGTATGTATCCTGCTGCTTACGTTCTCAACACGGACCCGATGGATCGGCCCGGTGAACATTGGGTGGGCGTGTACTTGACAGAACAGCAGGGCGAATACTTTGACCCGTACGGCCTGCCACCCCTCCATCCCGAGTTAACAGACTTCATGGATCAAGGCATAGAGACGTGGTGTTGGAACAGTCAAACGTTGCAAAGCCTGGCCAGTAGCGTGTGCGGACAATATTGCTTGTTTTACCTGTACCATCGATGCCGGGGAAGACCCTTATCTACCATCGTACAGATGTTTGACGAGTACCCCAAGGCCGAGGACCGCGATGTACTCGTATATGACTGGGCCGCCCATCATTTCAATGTACAAGCCCCGTTCTGGGCTTAAGTTCTTTCAATGTACACAAGCCCGCTGTTCTGGGCTTAAGTTTACAAGCCCCCTTTTCTGGGCTTCAGTTCTTTCAATGTACAAGCCCCCCTGTTCTGGGCTTCACTTTTCACGTGGTTGTTCTCATGTTGTTGTTGTTACTGAATAAAAAACCAAATGAGATCTCACCAAAAAACCCTGTCTTGTGTGTTTTCTATATGAGCATAATGCATGAAACTGGCTTTGAACACCGTATTAGCCATTCAGTGGCCTAGAATGGAGCCACAGGTAACCCATCCATGTCCAGAAAACATTACCCGGGTGTACAAGAACCCGGATGTAGGCGCGGACGTAGGCGAAAGCATCCCAGTACCCGGATGTAGGCGCAGACATGAGCGAAATTCTAGTACCTGTACATTGGTTCTATTATCGATCGCTCATTGGCTCTTTTTCTCGACCGCTGGTTGGTCCAAATGGAACTGCCCATCCTTCCCAGGTTAATTTACAATCCCCTTTTGGGGTTCAAGCTCTGTATATCGATGCCGCAACATTGTCTCCGAACCTTGCCGAAAGGGAGACCTTGGACCTTTTGACCTGGATGTGACCTTTGACCTTTTGACCCGACATTCATCCGCGCACTGCCGGTGATGACGCGCTCGCGCGCGTGCGGCCGGAGAATCCGCGCGCGCGCTGCGGCCGGGGCGGGCCGGGCCGGGCCGGGTAAAACCCCGGAGGTTGAACATCCGGACGTCTAAGAGAAAATTGGAACTCTTCTGGGTTTGGAGGTGAAACCCGGAAGTGACGTCACAACCCACGTGACCTGCGCAGCAGAATGGAAACGACACCCTAGTCTAGCCCCCCTCACATAGGCTTCACATGGATACCTCACTCGATCCCATCGGCCCACTAGTGGCCCACCTAGACCCCAAAACGTCTATTTCCATACCCTTTGTCCACTGCGCATGCGCAGAGTGACGATATTTCAACCCCGCACTCACCCCATCAGATGCCTCCTCACATAGGCTTCACATTGATGCCTCACTCGATCCAATCGGCCCACTAGTGGCTCCCCTAGATCCCAAAACGTCTATTTCCATACACTTTGTCTATTGCGCATGCGCAGAATGACGATATTCCTACCCCACATCCATCCCATCGGTTGCCCCCTCACATAGGCTTCACATTGATACCTCACTCGACCCCATCGGACCATTAGTGGCCCACCTAGATCCCAAAACGTCCACCCCGTATGAACCTATACACCCATAGCCATGCAGTATAGGCCTACAAAAATTTCACCGTTTCGCTCCGGGACCCTTCCCATCGTGTTCTAAATGACGAGACGTGAAAAACAAATCCAAGCAACCCTTATCACACTGAACGTGTGTGAATTTCGCAGGTTGGACATATACCTCCCATGGCCAGCCTATGGGCCTATATACAGACCTCGGTGACTTTTCCCAAAAATTTCACCGATTCGCTCCGGGACCCTTCCCATCGTGTTTTTCTCGGCGAGACGAGAAAAACGAG